>OX578140.1:30529279-30535975 GCA_951213105.1 Amaurobius ferox
TTGTATTTTTAATCCATTTGATTGATGATTTGCTGTATTATATTTTATTCTGTGGGTGTTTTTAAAAAGTTAGGTTTATCGTGTTACATCTTCTTACTTTTCGTTCATTGGATTTTCAAACTTCTATTATTATATATATATATATATATATATATATATATATATATATATTTATATATATATATATTGACAAGTCAGGAAGTCCTCATAATTGCGAACTATAAATTGTTATTTTTTCCTTGAAGGAGATAGTTTAAACCTTTATTTGGAACTTGCATCTAAGTTTTATTTAGCATTTTGCTAAAAGAAATCTCATTTTGCTTATATATGTTCTAACATTAAGCAACAGGTTTCCGGTTTTCCCTAATTGTAATTTTGTACCAAATTTCATTCGAATCGCTTCATTCGTTCGTGAGATATCATCTCCACAGATTTACTGACACACTCACGCCCTCACACATGCACACACATCAAACACATACCTACATGACTTTAAAAACGTCTGATTCGTGGTCAAGGTTGCTTGAAACATGCTCTCCCGACAAAAACCGGAATTCAAATTTTCGCCTATATATATGAAAGTAAAAATCAATCCATTGCCTTAGAGCAGTGTTCTTCAACCTGTGTTCCGCGGAACCCTAGGGTTCCACTCAAACGCTTTAGGGGTTTCGCGAGTCGATACTACAATTCGAATGTTCGACATATGTATGTATAATATAAATACTTTATACGGAATATTTATCTTCTTGTTGAAGAGGAGAAATATCACGTGTCTTGCTCTGAAATAACCTTGAGAAGGAGGTTTCTCCGCGCGTCACGTGATACATTTGGTGATCGCTTCGAAAGCCAGCCAATATCCGCGTGTAATGTGAGCGGAGGGGGTTGGTTTCGTATACACTCTGGCCGATCGCGCCTCTGATAAAGGGATTACCATGCCCGAGAGCGTCAATGCAATTTACGCCCTTAATTGTGAAATAAAACTTGACAAGTTTTTCAATTTATTTAATCGCAGATTTAGTTTATCGCTCCAATTTAGTTTATCTTAAAAAAATTATTAAATTGAAACTACATTTTGTATATTCTTATTACTAAATATTACAAGAATTATTATAATAAAACAATGTGTATTTTAGTTCGAATATTTAGATATCATTTAAATGTATTTCAAACTATTAACTTCCTTTGTCTACATAAGCTTTTTTTCACGGTGTCTATCTATTGAATGTCGTGAAAAAAATAAAAATAATCGTCACCTATCAAAACGGAACTGGCTAAGCCTATTATTTTTATATTCTGTTCACTAGCTGAAACTATTTTATGGTTCGAGTATAAAAAGGTAAAACGTGACTTGTTCAAGTCTTATGGAAGTTTTCAATGGATGCCCAAGGTACTTTATGGTTTTAAGAGTTTCTCCAGATCTAAAGTTGAATATTTTCCTTATTTTATTATTCTACTTGCACGTACAAATAGAATACTTCCTTCCTAGAATGAATTTGCAGCTGTGTAAAATACGATGGTTGCTGTTTCGTTAAAACTCTTGCCAAATTCCCCAAATATTTCGCCAAAATTAAAAGGTATTACAAAAGCAAAATATTGCAATTTTTATTCTCCGTACAGGACGTATTTTTTAAAGCGTAATGTTTGTCGAGAACAAATCTATTAATTATTTAGGGTTTTCCAGTTAACTTTAACACAAGCTTAAAATAACTCGTATGATATCCATGAAACGTTGTATACAGTAAAAATGTATCTTTTATATACCAACATTTTAATTTACAGGGAAAGTAAGTGAGATTACATTAAATCAGGCCTTATACGCTTCTTAAGGGACCGAAGAAAAAATGTATAGTTGGAAAAATGTCTCTTAGATATTAAGACTAATGGATAGAACGTCAGGGGACCAACGAGAAAAAACGTAAAAATGAGAAGCAGGAAAACGGGGCTTTATTATATAAAGAAAAAATATATAATGTGTATATGAAGGGAAAATATGTAATGTGTATATAAAGGGAAAGTATGTAATGTGTATATAAAGGGAAATTATTTGACGTCTATATAAAGGGGAAATATGTGATGTATAAATAAAAAAAATTATGTAATAAATAAAACATCAGACCTTCGAATTTCGTTGGATTAAACGATGGATGGATTCCCAGACGGATGGATTTCATGGAGTGATTTCTAGAATTCCAGAATACAAATCAACAACTTTTTATAGCATATTTTTATAAAGTATTTCAATTAACAATTTAAATGTCCCTGCCTTTGATGATGGCATATAAAATCAAAGAAAAATTATCAACTTCTAGGTTGCAAATTAATTAATGTGATTGGAAAGAGAATATTCTGGACCATTTAAATCCACATTAAATAAGTAGAATTTTTCGACAAGTCCTCTTAAAGGAAACGAATAACAGCTCGTATGATATAATGAATAATCTACTGATAAATTTACCGATTGGTATCAGAGGCCAATTGATTTGCGGAAAAGTCCGAGCAGCAGACAGATCTCTGATCAATAAGTCTCTGGTGTTAATCGATTAATGAAGATCTTACCAGCAAATATTTTGAGTATTTCATTTTAAATCGAACAGCCCTCAAATATTTATGTTAAAATATTACATAAATTGTTAATTTGTGAGATGTTTCTCAAAGCGAATGACATGTTTATAGAGCACCAATTCTAGGAATATTGCATATTTGTAATCTAAAATAGAAAACAATCATAAAAAATTAAAATTTCTCTTACTAAATATGTAAGTGGCATATCAGAAATGAGTTGACTCCATTGCTCAGGAGTCGTCTTCACAATCGAAAAGTCACGCGCGACAAATATTAAAATCATATAATATGCCATATATTTATATATAAATCATATAATATGCCATATATTTATATATAAATCATATAACATGCCATATATTTATATATAAATCATATAACATGCCATATATTTATATCTAAATCATATGCCATAATATGACAATTTTAAAATCTTTTTTATGCAATTTCATATAATATGAAATTAAAATAGTAATAAATTTTTCCGTTAGATGGCACTAATGCATCCTCAAAACTATCTTAGAAATATCGTCTGCTATTTTTAATATGTCAGACAATAATATCAGGCGCCTTTTCCATTAATCGAAGAGTATGCCATTTTGGCTAAGAATCAAAAATAATTTTTATTAGAATTTCGAAAATAATTTTTATTTCAGAACAACATTTGTTTAGACCATTTTTATTTTTTTTCCACGTAAAGTGTGGTATCAGTCGAAGAAATTAAGCGATTTTCATGGCATTTAATATATGCTTCTTTACATTGGAAAAGGTAAGATTTCTGATTTTAAGGTTATATAGAAAAGCAAGAGTTACAAGAGGTCTAAAATTTATTTTATTTTTTTGTTACAATATCTAAATTTGTGATTTCGTAGGAAAAGTCACGTGTTAGGCACATCCAATTTTTTAATAGCATAATGAATATTTTTCAATATCAGAATAAAAATAACACTGTCTGACGTTCACTTTCTTCTTTGGTATTTTACCATTCATTACAATCTTCGTCATGGGTTTCTTTTACTTCCTGTTTCTTCTGTCGCAATTGGATACAAACTTTCCTTGCTATTGTTGTCTTGCTGCTTTGATAAGTGATAGTTTCGCTTCTTGTTCTCCCCGATGAAGGAGCCTTGCTGGCCTACAAAACCGGTCGGTACGATTCATTTTTAACACTTTACAACATACTGAAAAGTGTTTATGACATTGTTCATTCTGTCTGTCTATCAGTTCGCACGATAACTGCCGTAAAAATGACTTTTCAGTATGTTGTTGAAACGGTTCGTGGGACATACTGAAATGTTAAATGAATAATATCACCCAAGTAGTTTTGGATTGAACCCGGATTTAAAAAATGAAATGCATTAAACCCTATGGGACCTAATTTTTCATTTAGGGGAAGTTAATATTCGCAAATTGCTTCAAAAATTTTAGAAAATATAAAAATTATTTCATAAAATAAATAAAAAATTTCAGCAAAATATGTTCGGTATTTTTTTTTAATAAAAAACAAAATGATGATAATTACACCCATAGCATATGAAGAGATCACGTGATCCAATTCAAAATAAAATTTGGCATCCATTTTTTTTCCAAAAGTAAAAATTGTGATTTTTAAAGTTCTTTTAAATGTACATTTAGTGTTACATCCGTCCTAAAATAGCTTTATTTTTGCGTATTTTCTGTGCATCTATATTCTGCACTAACTCAATTACAATACTTTTGAGTTTAAACAATCATCAAACTTTGATTATTTCTACAACGAAGCCTAATTTTAATGGATGCAAAATGTAAACAAGTGATTGTATTATGAGTTCTATAAGAATTGCTGAATTTTTTTCAAGCAAAGTTATTTAACTGTAGAGTCTGGAATAAAAGTGTATGAATGAAGTATTATGTGCATCTATACTCTGCGCCAACGCAATTACAATTCTTTTGAGTTTAAACAATCATCAAACTTTGATTATTTCCACAACGAAGCCTGATTTTAATGGATGCAAAATGTAAACAAGTGATTGTATGATGAGTTCTATAAAAATTGCTGAATTTTTTTCAAGCAATGTTATTTAACTGTAGAGTCTTGAATAAAAGTGTAGGAATGAAATGTTCTGTGCATCTATATTCTGCACCAACGCAATTACAATACTTTTGAGTTTAAACAATCATCAAACTTTGATTATTTCTACAACGAAGCCTCATTTTAATTGATGCAGAATGTAAACAAGTGATTGTAAGATAAGTTGTATAAGAATTGTTGACTTTTTATCATGCAAAATTATTTAACTCTAGAGTCTGGAATAAAAGTGTATGAATGCAATATTCACTGCTTTTACATAGAGAATCAGACGATTTATATCTCGATGACGTCATTTTAATAAAGTTAATTTTTTCGTTGAAGTTTTAAGTTTTCAAGTAAAATAAATTACTGTAGTTCTGTGATAATTAAAAAAATACGCCCCTGAATGTATCGCATTTTAGTGATATTTAAATAAAATTGCAGTTGGAAAGTGTTTCATAACCAGTGCTTCATGCATGATTGATCTTTCTTGTTATATTATATGCAGCTTTTAACAAAGATATTTTAATTTTATCCTTCATAATTATGGCAATTGCTGATACTAGTCGAATAAAATGTGTTGTTTTTTTAATAAAAAGTTATAATCCTAGTAGCTGAAACTTTCATTCATTACGGTAAACAAAAAGTAAATTTACTATTCTTTCAACTCAATTTGAAATAACTTTTCTACACAGACAACTGAAAAACTTTTCAAATCAACAACTTTTATAGTTTCAAACTATAGAAGAAACATTTTTTGTTTTACATTAGAGTTTACAAATCCATTTGGAACAAAGAAGGAACATCTACACACTTTAAAATCTTAAGATGATTGTGTTTGAAATGAATTCTTTTGTTACGAAAATGTTTTAAGGGGGTAGGGGTGGGAAAGTTATGCTACATAAATCAGATGCATTATCTCTTTAATTGAAATAGTAAATTGAATTTCAACTTGGCAATTTGAAAATGATATTTTCTTTAATTAAGGCAAATTAATGTAAATGCCCTTATTATCATATTTATATATTACTTATACATTATGACGTAAAAAAAAGGATTTGAAACGAATTTCTCAAAAATATTGAAAATTATGTTTCTAAAATTAATTTATTGAATTAACATAAATTTAAAATTCAGATGTCCGAAAATAAAAAATAAAATACTGCAATAATTTTGGCATGCTATATACCACTCTTTTTCATTCTTTGAATTTTTCATAATTAAACACTTGATAAAAATAAGTTATCATTACAGAAGTAAACCTACCGCATTTAATATGTTATATATATATATATATATATATATATATATATATATGTACTGCTCAAAACAATTTGAGAATTTTGTGAGTTCGGATTGAGACAGCCATATCATTGACAAGTTTTTTAACAAAAATGAACGAAAAGAGATTAAAAAGAAAAATTATTACGTTCACAAACTTTGAAATATGCAAATTTTCTTTGTGACGTTGAAAATTACGAGCTTCAGATAAGGAGTGAAAAGCGATCTGCAGCATTCTTTATATAAGAAGAGACTAGAAACAATTGAATGCTTCGTAGTAGTGAATACGATGTCTAAACAATATGACTTACCGAAATCGGTAGCCTACAGGGCCATCGGTCGTTTGGAAAAGGGCCAAACACAACCCGTTGTAGCGGAAGCCTTTGGAGCGTCCCAAAGTGTCATTTTCAGACTATGAAATCAGTTTTTGGAAACTGGATATGTTAGCCGAAGCCCAGAACTAAGTTGTAGGCATGCAACAACACAAAATGAGAACCAGTATTTAACACTAATTGCCAGCAGAATTGGCAGTATGAACCTCACTCTCTAGCAACAGCAAATAGTTCCTGGCACCCGCGTTTCAACTTAAATTGTTCAAATCCGAACTCCATCGTGTTGGTGTGTAAGCTTGCAGACCTATGGTTGGTGTTCCTGTATCAGAGGAACACCGTACTGCCCGTAGAAGGTGGGCTCAAGGGCTTCTCAGATGGAGAAGGAATGTAATATCCCCTTAGAAGAAACTTAATATCCCCTAATTGTTTTGAGCAGTATATATATATATATATATATATATATATATATATATA
>OX578140.1:31270017-31467517 GCA_951213105.1 Amaurobius ferox
ATATATATATATATATATATATATATATAAATTTTTTAAAGTTATTATAAAGTTATATAAATTTTTAGTTATCTTCAAGTTATATAAATTTTTTAAAGTTTTATATATATATATATAAAACGTTTTGATTTAGAACTTCATAACATCTGTCGCATTTCCATTTTGATATGGGTAAAGTCGCGTGTTCACAGGTCGAAGTAAAATGTTCTTTGAACAAGTATTCAATGCTTTGGAATGTTTGTTAGTTTCATGAAACAAAATACAAAATAAAAGCAAATTTGATTAAGATGTGTATAATTTGCTTTTCGAAACATTTTCATTGAATATTTTTATATGTCTTCGTCAAACAAATATTTCTTGTTCGATGAGTAAATTTTGAGTTTTGAAACAATCATTTGTTCTGTAGATGCTATTCAGTTTAAAATACATGTAAAATTCTTCGTTGAGCAGTTTTATTTTGGATTTATCGAACAAAATGATTCGTTAGATCATGGTTTTGTTTCGACCTGTGGACATGTGGCCTCCAGCTTTACATAAAATGTATGCATTTATACGTAATGGAAGTTTGTTAAAGGTATTTGATGCGATAACTTTTATATTTTTCAGAAATTTCCTATTACAATGGAGCAAGACAGCGATGATTCAAATTCGATTAAAATAATAGTTTCACCCGCAACGCCATCACAGAGCAGTAGTGAAAGTACTGTTGAGCCTGGTTGTAATCAGACTGAGATGGAAAATAGCGAGACAATCAGTCATATGAGTGAAATTTCTGCAAATGCAGAAGGAACACAATTGATGGAAGCTTCTACAAGTTATTCAGATTCTGTCAAAAAGGATACTGCTCATGGAGATGTTTCTAAATCTCCTATTTGCACTGAAGACATTGAAGATGGTTCTAAGAGTTCAGATAGCTCGAACAAAAGTAATTCGTCAATGGCTTCTGAAAGCAACGAAGAGATAAAGTCAAAAATAGATGAAATTGAAGTTGATGCACCACAAAGTAAAACAGCTGATGAACAGTTTCAAGTTGTCGATGAGAACCAAATGGAAGTTGTCGATGAGAACCAAACGGAAGTTGTCGATGAGAACCAAACGGAAGTTGTCGATGAGAACCAAATGGAAGTTGTCGATGAGGGGAACCAAATGGACGGTCAGGGGAACCAAATGGATAGTCAGGGGAACCAAATGGAAATCGACAAAAATGTTATGGAAAAGTCCTCAAAGATGGCAGATAGTTCCGACGTAGGAATTTGGAAGTTAAGAGTTCAATATTCCGAAGAAGAAAAAGATGACGTAAAAGAGGAAGAAAGTCCATCTATGTCGTCTGAAGATTCGCTTCCTTTCTCCAAAGTTCTTACATCGGAGGTAACTAATATTTGCTTTTATACTTATAAATATTAAGTAATTTAAGTATTAATGTTTAAAATCATTATCGTGGAGCTTTTACTCTAGAACTGAATCGTTCACATATACTATGTAGTCACCTACAGTAATCAGTGTTGAACTAAAACTTTTCATTCAAGCCACTGTAGTACAATGAACCTCGGTTATAACTAGTTTTCAACGACATCAAACCACCCGACTGAGACTACATAGCACATGCATTACAATACATGCAGTGTAATGCATTTTTGCGTTTCATTTATTACTGTGCTGCAAATTTTGTCATTTTAAGTTGTTTATATGAGGTTTTTAAAAGTTTTTATTTCACTCATCGTGACCAATGTGTAGGTGTTTGTCCGTTGCAACTTTTTTTTAGAGTGAGAGAGAGAGATGGGGCATGTTTAATATACTTTTCTACGTCCTAGAGAGCTGAAATTTAGCCCACAGCTTAGTCTAGTAGAATCTGTTAAAGTTTGGCGGATCCTCAAAAATAGAACGGGCATGCTTTTGCGAAATGTCTCGTAAAAATACTAGTGTAAGATAGTTTAAAGAATTCAGTAATATATATATTGTTTAAACAGTATATATCTCAAGGAAATTGCATATACAAATTAAATAAGGGAATACCACAGGGAGAAATTTCATCTACAATACTGGTCAACCATTATCTACATTTTTACGAAATTCTATACCCTTTCACCAGTCATCATGAAGCGATTTATTGACGACCTTATTGGAATTACCAATGAAGCACCTATATTAAACTTTAATTTTTATCCAACTAATCTACAACTAATTGAAAACGTATATGCATCAAACGGATCAATTATCTAGACGTTAGTTTAAAAATTCAAAATGCAGACACATTAAAATTTAAAATATACGACAAAACAGAAATAATTTCAAAGTAAATAAACTTCAACATTATTCATCCAATCTTTCAAAATCAGTATATAAAAATATCATTAATAACCAGTTATTAAGAATAAAAATGTTAAGTACACCTTGTTACTGCAAAGAACATATTTTTAAATTCATAAACACCACTATCCAAAATACCTACCCGCCAAACTTTATTTTTTCTTTTATTAAAACACATTTTAATTTTAAATTCAACACCTTGCAGTTATAATTACAGCAACAGATTGACAGATCATTCTCAAACAATTTTAAATAATTTTTCATCTCCATGTTTCACTTCCAATAGTTGAAACCTTAGTATATAGAATTAACTGTAACCTGTATTGAGTAAAAATGTTTAGTGAGTTTCATGTAATCTGCATACAAAGCAGCGCAAGGGGTAAATACATTTATATTATATTCTTATACCTTTTCATTACATTATATTCTACTTTAAATACTTAGCCACACACTGGTATATTTGATTATTATATTTGATTTCTTATATATATCTGATCCAATTTGTATTTTCTTCTACGTCGGGCCATGCGCATTATTTCTATAATACAGTTTACAGTAATGCCCACAGAAACGTAGAATCCGCATTAGCGAAACATATATGGCCCTTGATAACGTACATGGTTTTGGAAATGCTTTTCACTTTAATCAATTTATTCAATTTCAAAAAAATGTTGGGGAGCAAGAAAAGACCTAGCTCATCGTGCAAAACAATGTTTTTGTTTTGCAACTTTTCATCTTTAAACACATTTCTTGCATTTACACCATGTATGTTTATGCAGGGAATAAGGGAATTAGTACCTTAAGTACCTGCATTACATATATGATTTATATCAATAATTTCATCTTAATGTGTTGTACAAAAATTTATTCATCCCTCTTTACCACATATAATTCTTTTTCCATTGCTTAACTTTTATACGGAACAGGAAAAAAGGGGTATTTTATATCAATTCAGTACCTGTTTTATTTATGTTTTCTTATCATATTTCTTTTTAAATATTCAATGGCTTGTCGTATAGTATTTTTGATGTCGCATTTACTTTTCAGTCCATCTTCCTTTCACTTATGTTATACAGAACATTTTCTATTAATGATCGATCTCAAGTATATATAATACAAGTAAAATTAAAATTCTTCAATTTATATATATATATATATATATATATATATATATATATATATATATATATATATATATATATATATATATATATATATATATATATATCATAAAGAAAGAACGACAATGTATCAAAAATTCGCCGGGGGGTGATTGTGACCCCCACTTCCCGGTTAAGCCAGCTTAACGTCATGACAACACTCCCGGAAGCGGATACATTGTCGGAAACCATGTACACAAAATTTAAAGTTCAATATGAAATATGCAAAGACAAAAGTTGAAAGACCCAAATAGACTCAACTACAATAAATAATTTCATTCATTTATTGTAGTTGAGTCTATTTGGGTCTTTCAACTTTTGACTTTACATATTTCATATTGAATTTTAAATTTTGTGTACTTGGTTTTCGACAGTGTATCCGCTTCCGGGAGTGTTGTCATGACGTTAAGCTGGCTTAACCGAGAAATGGGAGGCCACAATCCCCCCGGCGAATTTTTGATACATTGTCGTTCTTTCTTCTCTTTATTTTATATATAAATGTACTTGGAAGGGCTGCATCGGGACTTAGGGTATATTTTCTGTAGGCTGTTTAGGGAGACGTCGATAAATTTGTATATTTGGATATATATATATATATATATATATATATATATATTAGAAGATTAAAATACATAACCTAAATGGAAACATACTAAAACGGCCAAACTTCAGGTACCTTCCTTTCTTAGCATGTTTCTATTTTGGTATATATACAGTGAAACCTGTATAAGTTGGACACTCACGGTTTCCCCTAAAAGTGTTCAACTTAGACAGTATGATGAAATTTTATTTTTCCCTTCAATAAAGAATTTCAAAATACTTTCCTTTTAACATATATAAAATACTAATGAGCCAATGGTTTTAATTAAATATTGTAATTACTGTTACAAAATACTTATGTACATACTTAAAATGTGAATCAAGGAATCTGCATACACCTACTTTTATATGTAATACTAGCAGCATACCCGTTCTTCGTACGGAGTATATAATATAAATAAACTTAAATGTCACAATCATGTGCAAATTCCTATAGTATACTAAATGACATGTTTAATCAAAATATTCTGTTAAAATATTTAATACAATGCTCCTAAAAAGAAACCTAAGGATCTCTGTTCTCACTATACAAAATTATTTTCACGGGTAGATCTGAAGAATAAAATATCCTGGCCTTTTTTGTAAGCAAATTTATAAAAATTATGGAATTGAATCAATATATGCAAAATAATAGCGTATTGTATGGGACCCGTACTACTTATATACGCGAATATTAGAAGATATAACCTGTATTAGTAGTTTACATATATAAAGTGAAAATATCAATAAATCCGTAATCTTTAAACCAGTAGGCAGTAATTCATTCCCATATGTTCCCAAATGAAAGTGCTAAAATTATATGGGAAGATAAACCCGTACTACTTATAATGTCATAGATTAGAAGATATGTCCTAGTGTTAGTAAAAGATTACCCGTATTATAATATTTAGTTTGAAAAAATGTTGCCAATATATAACAGATTACTTAATAAATTAAAAATATCAATAATCCCCGTAATCTTCATACCGGAAGGCTTGATTCCAATATATGCCAATATACCTGTACTACTTATATTTTCTTACATTAGAAGATATACCAGTGCATTTGTAGAAGATTACTCGTACAACGTACAATATATGAGTTTCAACAATTTTTGCCGCAATAAAACAATGCCATAAGAAATTGAAAATATCAATAATCTCTCAATCAATAATCCCCGAAAACATCAATAATAATAATGTTTAAACATGAAGATCGTAATTGATATTATCCAGTCAAAAATACGATGGCAATGAAATTTATTTTATATACATATCTTCATCATTAAAATCGGAAAAGATTTAATAAAAATCTTCGTCCTCATAAACACATTAAATTTAAATCCGTTGTTAAGCGACATGTTATGATTTGCTTCAAATAAATTGGTGGTCAAAATATCGTCTGAATATCTCTAATGAAGGTTTGGCGACATTTTAAAAAATCGCCAAATTTATCGCCAAGTGGGACTGTAGAACTGACAGTCCCACTTGGCGATAAATTGACGAACCATCATCAAAATATTATTCCCTAAAAAAAACACAATTTCGTTTATTTAGGGCAATTTATCAATTTCAAAATATTTTTATGGATTTATAATTATTTTTATCAATTTGGTGACATTTTAAAAATTCGCTAAATGGGTTACTAAGTAGGGCGGTTGGACTGACAGACAAATGCTAACGAAACACCATTTCAGTACTTTCTTTTAACAATACAAAATAAAATTCAATGATTTACTTCATTTTTATCAATTTGGGGACTTTTCAATCAATTTGGCAACTTTTAAGAAATTTGCCAAGTTAGCGATATCCAGCCAAATTCGTAGCTCTAAATTCGCAGATCTGAATAAAATATCGCGATCCAGTTTGTATATACTAAATGAAAACACTAAAATATTATTAGAAGATATACCCATTCTACTCTTTTTCTGTTTAAACAATTGGATAAATGAATTTATTGGGTAAACAGAATTTGAGTTTATTAGCTAAACACAATATATAAGCTTAAAACCTCTTTGCTAAAATACATGAAAGTGATGTATGCAGTTCGCAATTAATATAATTAAAAAAATCAAACCGTTCATTTATAAGATATATTTTAATATCCATTTATTTATTATTCAAATCGAAAAAATAATAATAATCATTAACAAACACATTTAATTCCATTCCTTTGCCGAGCAACATGATATAAGATAGAATCTTCCTCATAAAATGCGAAATTAAATAACCATTTTAATTTCTTTATACTTCTAATCGTTGAGTAAAAGCTTGTGAAATATAAAACATGGAGGTAGATTTTTCCATTTAAATTCATGTTTCAAACAATTCATGCTTTCAGATAGTGACTATTTAATGCAAAAATCCTGCATCAAACTCAAAAATAAAGTTTTAATTCCCTTTGACGCTTTAAACAAACGATTTTATCCTTTCCGTTTGCATAAACCACGGAGTTGGAGAGTAGAACTCCTATAAAAAAAGTTCCGTTTTTCATTAATATCTCGACAACCCTTGGTCTTAGAAACTCGAAACTTGGGCAAAATTTATGGGGGGCTATTTTAAGGTCACCCACAAAATTTCATTAAATTCGGTTCAGCCGTTCTCTCGTGATGATGAGACAAACGAAAGTTTCGTTTTTTACTAATATCTCGAGAACCACTGGTTGTAGAAATTCCAACCATAGACTAAATTTTAAGTGGGGCTATTTCTAGGCTACCCACAAAATTTCATCAAATTCGGTTCAGCCGTTCTCCCGTGATGATGGGACAAACAGACAGACAGACAGACAGACAGATTTTCATTTTTATTTATATAGATGTAACGGCTACTCACATGCTGCATTTGAATTCATTGGATCAGATGGATTCAATAATCCATTTCTATTGTTCAGAAAAGTACTCTGTCGGAAGAGTTTGTTTTCTTCTGATTCCAGATGCCCATTTTATTTCTATTTTACTGTGCAGATTAAACACAGTCTTAATGTGTTCTGGCGTATTTTGCATAAAAGCATACAGTTCTAATTTTTTGACACATTGCATTGCACTTTCGTGTATAGGAAGTTCTACATCTGTTTTTTTCCTCTTCCTCCGAAGAAAACCTGTCATTCACTTTTGTTCGATGTAGCAACAAATGGAGATTCAATATCATGGGTTTCAAGATATTGACAGATGCAAAATTTTGACAAGCATCGGATAACTCTTTTCTGCACGTTTCAGGAAGGCACTTTAGTTCTTCATCCAGTGACTTCAATTTGAAACAGTCTGTCACTTGGCACGCAGAAGAGATGAGATCACATAGAAATCCCGCATACTTGAAACACTTAACAATGGTGTTATCTGATAGATTTTTCCATGCTTCATAAATGCATCGGACTGCGTCTAAGACTGTCACTTTTTTGACAAATTTTGCCACATTCTCACAATTTTTTGCAGCCTGGAAAATTCTGGAAGTGGTCAACTTACAAAGGTTTTGAGCTATGCTTTGTGACAAATTCTACCTAATTACCTGGTCAATATACAAGTTAGACAGGTGGTCAACTTATAAAGGGTTCACTCAATGTTAAAGTAATTAAGCCATTCCGTTCCTCGTCAATTAGGTCAACTTAGACAGGTGGTCAACTTACAAAGGTGGTCAACTTCGCAGGTTTCACTGTATGTACATAATCAAATATTTTAAATTTAATATACCAAGCATGTATAACTAGTAAGTTTAACAAAACTTCAATATATTAAAAAACTCTACATTTAAAATTACAATTTAAATTTATTAATTATAAAATTAAATTTTAAAATTATTCCGGCCACACAACTTGTTACCATAAACCCCTGGGTTGGTCGTGTGGTCTGGGCCTTCAACATTTAAAATTACATCTACTTATGGCGTTATTTGCAGTGTATAAATAAGGTGAAATTAATAAGTTAAATATATGAATTCAAACTATTTCAATTTATAGTACATTGGGGAGGGGGGTGACATATGTCCTTTATGTTCACGTAATAAGGCCATTAAATGATACGTACTACTTGAAGGTGATATTTTGTAGTCACCCCCAGACGACTTTACAATTACATTACCTTTAAACTTCACTATTCGTTTTAAATTATAAGGGTTGTTTCTGGTTTTTTATATTTCATATATCTATTTATTGCGCTAAATGCAGCATATAAATAAGATGAAATTAATGATTTAACCAAAAAAATTTAAATAGAACTTAAAGACATTGCGCACAATCTGTTACTTATTATAGGACTTTTAATAAGTACTAGGTTAAGAATTCGTTGAAAAGAGTGAATAAGAAACTTTAACAACTAATGAAAAGTTAGACGGTACAAAGTTTCTAATTAAGGGATATTTCTTATAATTTGATTTTTCTCGTGGTGAGTTCTGAATAAAACTTTTACCCTCTAAACAGAAGTTTTTATATTTACTTGTTTCATTATTATTTACCTTTTCATGGAGGCTAATTGGACTAATCTCAATACGCTGTGCATTTCTGTTTTTCAAACCACCGCAGAACAGACAATATGAATAACTTTAAGAGCGGCTTTTGTTGTAGGAATATTGTTAATTTTGACCGTTGATTGCCTTTTCGAATCTTCCACTTAGATAAAGCACAAATTAGGAAACTTCGAGTTTTTAATTCCTTCTGGAATCTTCTACTTAGATAAGATAGATATTATCAAACTTCGACCTCTGAATTTCTTTTGGAATCTTTAACTTAGAAAAGACAGAAATCAGGAAACTTTGACCTCTGAATTTCTTTTGGAATCTTCCACTTAGAAAAGACAGAAATTAGGAAACTGTGACCTCTGAATTTTTTTTGGAATCTTCCACTTGAAAAAGACAGAAATTAGGAAACTTTGACCTCTGAATTTCTTTTGGAATCTTCCACTTAGAAAGGACAGGAATTAGGAAACTTTGACTTCTGAATTTCTTCTGGAATCTTCCATTTATAAAAGACAAAAATTAGTAAACTTTGACCTCTGAATTCCTTTTGGAAACTTCTACTTATATAAGACAGAAATTAAGAAACAAGCATGAAGTGGGGTTACAGGAAAAAGAAAGGGAAACATGCTTATACTCCTGGTAAAAGTGTGGAGAGTGTGTTCCCCAGGGTTCATTGTATATGATAAAAGAATAAGGCTAATTGTGTTGAAAATTAAGCTAAGATTTTTGACTTTATCGCTGAATACGAATAAATAAGTGTTCAAGGATGTTAGTGTAGGGAAGAAATTGTGAGATTCTACAGACTGAGAGATTCAAATAAAATTCGGTACATTATTTCGAACGGTGAACTTAAGAGGAAGATCGTTCCAAGAATAAATCTTCAGCGTTTCGAAGAGTTTTTGAAACAAAAATGACTATTGAGAAACGTTAAGAATCGGCATTTTTTTTCGTTAAAAAAAAATTATAAGCCGCTAACATACGTTATTCGCGAGATATTTCATTATTTTGATTTAAAATGGGAAGTATTCATAAAAAATGTTCTCTATTCAATGTATAATTACAATACTTTGATATAATAGCGTATAACTATACTTCTGATATAAGTGTATAACTATAGCACTTCTAATTAAAAAATGAATGGGTACCATTGTTCAGGATCTATTGCAAGTCATTCTCCGATATATTAGAATTGCTACGTTTTCACTAGGAGCATGATGCTAGTGAAAAGAATAAAATGATTTCAATGTAATTGTGTATGCTTATTGTAATCTCCAACATTTGAATCTTTATTTTAAATGAGTTTTGTCAGTTTTAACTTACGTTGCTCCACTATCGAAATTGCTGGAAAGTCATGATTTAGGACACTTACTTTTGGAAAATGTTGGCACACATCGGCTCATGTGAAACAGAATTAGCCTTGTTTTATTAAATTTGTTTTGTTTATGTTTTCACTGACAACAGCATCCGATTGGAGGGAAATGGGGGGATTCATATGAAAAATTAAATTTTGAATTTTTTTGGAATGCAATGATTTTGATTTATTTCTAACTTCTACGATCAACCGTTGATTCTTATGTTCTTTCTGGACACTACGTTAAAAAACTGTGTATAGTCTAAATCATTTGGCCACCACCATACTATTTGACAGAAATGCACAGTTCATTTAGCCACTTTCTAATTTTAATCCTAATCAAAGGGAACTTACGTCTACCAAAATTAAATATTTCCAAAAATTCTTAGGATTGTTCAGGTGACTTGTGGCAAACCTCACTTATAAGTTCCGATTTGGTTTACTTGCGAAAGACTTTTCTTTGGTACACAAACATAAAATTGGTTTTCTTAAAATATTTTTAACTGTTTCAGAATTTGAAGATTTATTATGATCTTTTAGATTCTAACGTTAATTTCACACCTCATTTTTATTTAATTCAATTCACGTTCAGCTAAGTATTGGATGTTAAGAGCAAAACTTATTATTCAGTTTCTTCTCTTTGGTACATTAAGCAAGTTTGCAGGATGTATAATATTAATCTCAGAATTTTCTGTATATTTTTTACAAACATTTTTAATTATTGTAGTAACTAACAATAAGTTTCCTATCCCTATTCTTCATTTTTCTGCGGATCTTTTTCTTAACTCAACTTTTCCACCTACACTACTGATCTGAAGGAACTGATATTCTGATTTAGATATTCTGATCTGAAGGAACTTTAGATCTACTGATCTGAAGTTCCTTTTGTTCAGGATTGTAATTTTTTAAGATTAATTTACTTAGCTTAACTATGTCCTTTTTCAAGTATTTTAAAATGCTCCAACACTTTAAACTAGTTTTTAATGTGAATTGGAGACGTCTGGCATAATTAAAAACTAAACGGTTAAATTTTAACATTGTTGGCACGTTGAGCGCGGGGAGCCGTTCTTGCTCTGTCTACCGTTCAGGCGGTAGGCACACAGCGAAGATTGCTCGGCGAGGTGTTCGGTCATAGAGTATAATGTTATAACTCTGAATGTTATAACACAAATGGAAAAACATTTTAGGGCAATACAGCCAGATAGTTAACCAAACAGGTCGTCACTATTTGTAATGTGGAAAACCAAACCACATATTTGGTTGGAATGTTTTAAAAAACTCCATTAAAATTATAACATTTATTTTTAACTTTGATACTGCCTGTCCCACGGACCGACGACGTCACCTAAACGAGAACTTCACTGTCAGTCCCCACGGACTGACGCTGCGCTTAACGTTGAATAACATCTGATGCTCAAGAACTGGAGATGCAATAATTTTGTTCCATTTGTATAATAACTATGTTTTAGTACTAGATAATTATTGTCGATGGTGTCTCAAAACCTTTTTAAGTGACTGTTTCAGGTGACAAATATTTGCAGAAGTTTTTTTTTTTTGTAGTCTCTTAGACCATATCGAATGTCGGTTACAATATCATAACTCGGAAAGTGGCGATTTCGAGTTAAGGACATAGCCAGATTAGCAATAATATAAACTAACCATGCAGAATGACATATCTGTAGTTTCAAAAATCGCCGTCAGAGAGCAGAAGTGCTATTATTTCAATGAGCCAGTTTTGAATCGAATCGGTCATGATTAGTGTCACTTTAGAGTTTGTATGAAAAAAGTGGAGAATTAAATTTGAGAATAATGGCGACATAAAATTTAAATAGTCCTGACATAACATTTTTAGAGAAAGTTAGTAAACTGGGACACAACTAAAAAAAAATCACAAGTCAAAATTATTTAGGCAACAAAAGTGATACAATTCAAAAAACAAAATGTCACAATTTATTAATCAACAAGAGTGTTACAAGTTAAAGTGCCCCTTTGTTTCAGACACTAGGAAGTTGGGTCATATAATATAAGTACAATTTTTATCGTTTCGTTCGAAGTTCAATGGGTTGTTCTAAAAAATTTGAAGTTTTATTTTTTGTTTTAGCTCATGCTGAAAACCTAGATTTTTAACACTTTACAACATAGTTGAAAAGTGTTTGACTTTGTTCATTCTGTCTGTCCGTTAGCACGATAACTGCCGTAAAAATGACTTTATCAAAATGAAATTCTAGTATGTTCTTCAGACGATCTGTGGGACCTATGGGAAATATAAATAAATATCACCCAATTAGTTTTGGATTGAACCCGGGTTGAAAAAATAAAATACATTGAACCCTATGGGACCTAGTTTTTCAAACATTTTTTAAGCGAATTTCAAATTCACAAATCGCTTCGAAAGTTTTAGGAAATATTCAAATTATCCCATAAAATATATAAAAAATTTTTTAGAAATATATATTCAGCAGTTTCTTAAAAGAAATTAAAATAATTAACCCATTATATGAAGAGATCATACGACCTTTATATGAAGAGATCACGTGACTCACTTCAAAATAAAATATGGCATCCATCTTGTGTCATAATCGTGATTTTTAAAGTTCTTTTAAATTTATATTTAGTGTTGCGTCCGTCCTAAAACCTCTTTATTTTTGCTTAATTTCTGTGTATTTATATTCTGCTCCAACGCAATTACAATATTTTTGAGTATAAATGATCAACAAACTTTGATTGTTTCTACAACGAAGCCCAATTTTTACTTATGGAAATTGTAAACACATCAAGCTGTAAGATGAGTTGTATAAGAATTGCTGAATTTTTTTAACGCAAAATTATTTTGCGCTAGAGTCTGCAATATAGTTGATATGAATGAAACGGTCATTTATTTAACATAGAGAACAGACGATTTTATAGCAAACTTTTTCGGTGAAGTTTTAAGCACTTTTATCTCCGTAGTTTAAAGTTTTAAGTAAAATAAATTATTGTAGTAGTGCGACGAATGAAAGAAATAGAATAAAAGTGCATGAATGAAATATTTATAGCTTTTACATAGAGAAGCGATTTTTATTTCAATAACATCATTTGAATAAAGTGCATTTTTTCGATGAAACTTTAAGTTTTCAAATATAATAAATTATTGTAGTATTATGATAATTTTGAAAAATATTACAGCTGAATGTATCGCATTTTAGAGATGTTTAAATAAAATTGCATTGCAGTTGGAAAATTTTTCATAATCATTGCTTTATGCATGATTGATCTTTCTTGTAGAGTTATGATGATGTTATTTTAGCCGACGTGCGATGCGTAGTACGTACTTTGTTACTTTGAGCTGCATTGAGTAAGCCTGTGATGTAGAACAATTCGGATTCTGCTCGTGACCGAAAATTGTAGGTTTGAAATTACTGGACTAGTAAGCTAACGATTCTACAAACGTAAAATATCTATCAAATCGGAATTCTGAAAGTCGAAAATACTTACTCGTAATGGCAATAAAATTTCCACCAGTTTTAACCAATCTTTTTATGCTCTATCTTTAGAGTTAATTTAACATTTCACATACAGCGTGTCAAGGAAAGTAATCGAGCAGGCCAATAACACTTAAGTATTATGCATAAAAAAATTTAAGGTGACTATGTATAAGAAATCCCCTATGGCGCTATAGATTGAGATATTAGAGGACAGACTCATTTCATTTGAAGGGTAAACAGGGCTATCTTGCTTCCTGTTTCGCAGCTAGAGGAAAAGTAATTATAAAGTTGCAGAGTGCTGAAAAATTTGCAAATCATATTTATCCATCAGCAAAAGATAAAGAACTCAGAAAATCTCTGCATAGTCTAATTTCCCCCGAAACAATTGAACATTTAAAAAATGAGGCAGAATAAAATTGACATTATACACAATTCATAATGTTAATCTACAGCAATGGTGCATGTTTGCACACGTGTAATGTCTCCACGTGAATTTTTCAATATATTTGTTTACTCCGTTACATTCATATAATTAAAATCGTTTCTTTTAAAATTGTTAGTTATTTTGCAGCTTTTGCTGTGGTATAAAAAAAATTCTTGGAACTTATTTTGCAAAGGTCTACCCAACTTAAATTGACGTTTTCGCTATATCAAACTGGAATAGGGATAGTCATTTTCTCCCTGAAAAAGCGCGTCAGCCTTCTTAATGTTGCTTCTTCGTTACAGCACCATAGGGGTTCCTATGCACCTGCATAAAATATAAGATAATGCGACACGACTGCTCCTGATTTAGTTCCTACTGTTTCGGAAAAGGTTATGAAAGTCCAGAATCAGCTAAATTAACAAACTTATCAAACCACTATGAGCAACGTGTTTTCCTTTTAAGAATTCAATTAAACAGATGCAATCTTGATGTTAAAGTTACGACATTTTCAGTTAGTGAAGGGATTTAGGACGGTTTACATTTGTTTGATCTAGATGTAAATTAAAAATATAATTTTTTTCATTTTATCGTTGACAAATCAAATATTCAAAAGCATATGAGTGGCGCATTTAAAATCGATTCTTTTTATTTCTATAATGCAGGACCTGTGTAAATTTGAATAAAATTTCAAAGTCAGATAATTTTTGCTATGTTTGTGTTTTAATAATAAAATTTACCTTTCTAAGTTCCCTCTTAGGACATTTTTCAACTAAATTAACTCTCCTAATACCGTGTAGTCTGACTTCGATATATTGTTGAAAAATCCTTATGTTTTGCTGCAAAACATTTAAAAGTTGACTTTAATCGGAGAAAATGATCATTAGTTTCAGTTCTATTTAAGTGGTAGTATCTTTTTCATTACAGTAAGTAAAATATGATAGATGGATCTATGTCTTCCTTTCCACCTATCTATAATAATAAAACTTCTGTTTGCCTGTATTTCCTTGTGCTCAGCGTAGCGAAAAATCCTATTGACCCACAGCTAGGAAATTCGGTACAGGGATACTTATGATCGGTATAATTTTGTGATCAAACTTGGGTTGACTTTCTGGTTATAAATATATCCATGTAATCTCTTTGCAATCCGAGCCTGACCCTATTTTCTTAAAGAGCTTCCCATGAGTTAGATTGCAAAAGTGCCTTAATCTTGTAGATATTTTAATTCTAGCAAATTGTAAAATATTTTGTTAAATAATGGCAAAATATATTAAATTTCTTTTCTCATTTATATGAAACTCAGTAGGTGTTAAATGCCATTTACATTATTTATAACTTATAAAGTGCGCGAGTGACTGACTATTCAACCTGAGTAGCAGTAGTGTTAAAAAAAAAATAAGTTGCGAAATGAGGTTAATGTCTCGTACAGAAAAGTTTTGAGTTAGTTACCAATCAGGATAGTTACACTAAATTGGTCGAACAGTGAGGCTCGAATCATAGCGAAAAATGGCTAAATGTTCCTTTGTGCACTTAAGGGTGAGCGACAGTAAATTTTCTGCCCTATCCGCGCTTTGTTAACTTTCGCGGCACACATATTTCGTCGAAATTCTGCTCAAACAGTTGCGAAATATTTTCTGAAAGATAAAATGCAATGCTTAGATTATATTAAAACTAAATTTAATGCCCAAAAGACATAGAATATATTTTTTATTTTAATCCAAAATATTTTTGGTGCTGCCATCTGATGTCGTAATTTAATTGATACCAATTATTTTTATTTTTTAATGAACATTTTTAAATATCTATTCCTTCTAATACAGTGTTAAATACAACAACAGATCATATTTAATAATAATGCCACAATCACGGAAAGGTAATTTATCATTCTATAAATTTGATAAGGGATCTGAATGTACATCACTGAAGACTGCAGTTTTGTCTTTAAGTTCCTTTGTCTTCAAGTCCAAGTACGTTTCCGTGATTATGGCATTATATATGATCTGTTGTTGTATTTAATAGCGTATTAGAAGGAATAGCTATTTAAAAATGTTCATTAAAAAATAAAAATAGTCGGTATGAATTAAATTACGACAACAGATGGCAGCACCAAAAATATTTTAAATTAAAATAAAACATATATTCTATGTTTTGAGTATTAAATTTAGTTTTAATATAATCTAAGCATTGTATTTTATCTATCAGAAAATATTTCGCAACTGTTTGAGCAGAATTTCGGCGAAATATGTGTGCCGCGAAAGTTAACAAAGCGCGGATAGGGCAGAAAATTTACTGACGCTCACCCTTAAGTTACACTAAATTGTGGCACTGAACAGCAGTTGAGTTTCTAGTTTGTTTACGGGAGATACTGTGATCATGTGCCTTCTAGGAAATATTGCTAGTCAACGTTTACCCATTAGAAACATCATGTGAAAGTTTAGGTTTATAGATAATAGAATTACGGATATACGATTCTGGAAGGTGATTACGTGACTATGCTCCCGAAGGAGGATTGGGCTCGAAAAGTTTCGCAGTTAACCCGATGAGTCAGTCTGTCATGACCAGAGCGTTTGAAAAGAAGTTTCTGATATCTCAATTAATATCGATCAATATCAAAACCGCTGCCGTTTTAAAATTCGTTTTGGCCACGATCCTGTTATAACTAGAATAACTCAATTTTATACGGTTGCCTCAATTACGTGGTTATTTGATGCAAATACTTGTTTTACTAGAAATCCTGTCTAGAACTATGCAGGATAACAGCTCTGCGTTTTTTTGCTGAGGAAGACTCAGATAATAGAGAAAACAGGAGCAGCAACAGTGATGTAACCGGTCATAATCGGAATGACTTGTCGGTAGTTTTCATACGCACCCTAGGCTGAATGAATTCTTTTCCGTGAGGGGGGGGGGGAGAAGGGCATTCCTGAAACAACGCATTACTGTAGGAAGGATTAGACCTTTACGCCTCCACGATGCGTCTACAATTGAGTGATAATCTATTGTATAATGCAAGATCTATGGGTGTGATATGGAAATATATTTTCTAAGTGCTTGACTGCGGCAGAAAACCCATATAAAGTTTCTAGCTTAAGATACGGTGATAACGTGCCAGTCCTCCAACTTCGTATGAAAGAGCTGCTTTTCATGTGTATAGTTTATGCAATTAAATTGTAACGAGGCAAAATATAAACTATGTGGCTATCAAACAATGGGCTTTTTGTTCTAGGCTGAAGTTCTAACAAGCAAGAATGAAGGACATCTGCTATGTAGACATAAAGAGAATTTGAGAAAAATTCTCGATGACACAACTCTTCAGAAGGAATCAATGGCCAGAAATGCCCCTGCATTTGACGAAACTTCAAAGTCAATAGAATGCAAACACAGAGAAACAATTTTGAAAAAGAACGTGAAGCCGGATGGAACTGCATCGAATGTACTCTACTGCTGTGGCGATATGAACAGAATTTCACCGGATATTGGTGAAACTTCAAATTCTGTGACGTCCTCGTTTAAAGACAATGTTTCAAATTGTGATAAAAATTCAGAAGCCATAGTTGAGGGAAAACGTTTTGAGGCATTCCCTCATCCTTCGAATAATGAAGAAGGAAAAGCGCTAACACATGCATCTACACGCGAATCAAGAGATAAAACTGAAGCAGATTCAAACAAACCACTGCCCCTTGCATCTGGGTCCAGTACTTCCGTTATTAATTTACCATCTTTGTCAAAGTCACCGCAATCTGATTTTTCGATAAAATCATCAGACTGTTTTAAAGTTCCAGCAGTGCCAAAACATTCGCGAAATTCGCCCAAAACTCGAGTAAACAAAAGTCCGAATTTAGAAGTGTCTCCCGGTACATCCAAAGTGGGGTCCGAAGACCTCCACACTCCCCCCTCTGTAAGACCCAAAAGACCAACAACTCTCGATCTCAGCCCTTGTACGTCATATTTTACATTTAGTCCAAGTAATCAAGCATATACATGGAGGCAGTGTCGCAGTTTGCCAAATGTCAATCTAGTTCCGAAGAAAAACAGTAGAAGATCCAGTATAAATTTCGAAAACCCTAATCGTTCAGTTAAAGCGCTTTTCACAGGCGAATACAAATCTAAAACGCCAGAATCTTCAGTATCATCCATTGCGATTGAAAAAGTTAAGGAAGATTTCTTAAAAGCTCACATTGAAGCCGTTGGTTCAAGTGATGCGTCAAAATCCGAATCTAAAGAACACATTTCAGGTGCAAAATGTACCTCAGAAAGTTCAGTATCAAATACTTTGAGTAATAAAAATAAAATTCGTAAAAAATTGATTTTTGTATCTCAATCATGTGATTATACTAATGTGACTCCAACATTGCAGGATAGTACGTCCTCCTTGTCTCGCGGGATTTCTCCAAGTGTCGCAAATCTACATATAACGGGTTCGACTTCTAAATCGGGACCAGGAAATGCTAGGACAGAGTCTTTGAAGAGTAAAGATACTGATCTTCTTACTTCAGAATCTTCAAGCAGTAGTCTCAAAAGAGCACGTACTTCTTTGGATTCAGATGAAAACACAGCAACACAGCGTCAAAGGGATGATGCATCTGAAGAAACCAAAAAAGAACATTCAAAAATTAAGATGGCTGATTCTTCGTCTCCCAAGAGAAAGATTGATGATACTGATCACCTTATTTCAAAATCTTCGAACATTAGCCCCAAAAGAGCACGTGCTTCTCAGGATTCAGATGAAAACAGAGCAACAGAAGTTGTAACAAGCCGTCAAAGGGATGATGCATCTCCAGAAACCAAAAAAGAACATTCAAAAATTAAGGTGACTGATTCGTTGTCTCCTAAGAGTAAGATTGAAGATACTGATCGTCTTATTTCAAAATCTTCGAGCATTAGTCCCAAAAAAGCAAGTGTTTCTCCTGATTCAGATATAAACACAGCAACAGAAGTTGTAATAAGTAGTCAGAATGATGATACACCTGGAGAAATGAAAAAAGAACATTCAGAAATTAAGGTGGCTGATTCCTCGTCTCCCAAGAGTAAGATTGAAGATTCGGATCCCCTTATTTCAAAATCTTCGAGCATTAGTCCCAAAAGAGCACGTACTTCTCCGGATTCAGATAAAAACGCAGCAACAGAAGTTGTAATAAGCAGTCAGAGTGATGATACACCTGAAGAATTAAAAAAAGAACAGCCAGAAATTACGAAAACTATATCTTCGTCTCCGAAGAGAAAGATTGCCGATACTGATAATCTTATTTCAGAATCAAGCACTAAGCCCAAAAAATTACGTCTTTCTTCGGATTTAGATGAAAGCGAACCAACAGAAGCTGTAATTAGCCGCCTGAGTGATGATACAATCGAAGAAGAGCATTCACATTCCATAACGAATCCAGAACAGAACATAACGAATCCAGAACAGAAAGAAGCAGCGGGCGACGTTCTAGAAAAGCAAAAGCAAGACGTGTCAATATCAGCTACTTCGACACCGTCTAAAAGTGTAGAAGATAGTGCAGATATGAAGTCTGATACAGAAAGGAAAGGAAAAGTTGATTGACTTGAATTTGCTTAGATGAAAATTTAAAATTTTTAAAAATGTATTTACACATTTTACATTGTGAACTCATTTTGTGTTACCAGTAGTGTTAGTGCTTCAAATTGTACAAATTTTAAATCGTCATATGTATTTAAATAAATAAATTTAAGAAAATGTTTTGTTTATTTTAAATTTTAGATCATGAATTTTATAGACTTGAAAATCTATAAGAGATACTATAGATAAAAAAGTAGTTATTTCACAAAACTTTCGATCCTTAACTTACTTAAAACTTTCGATAACCTTTCATAGTCCTTTTACTTGTCAGTTCATCAGGACATTTATATCGGTTACTTAAATTGTTATGGTTATATTTTCATACTACCAAAAATACATTGTTCAGCATGTAGTTCAGATTTCCTGATGGAATGCGAAATATACATAAGTAAAACACCCCATTTAGAATAACTTCCGTTTTGATTTTAAATTCCCATTTGCCATTTTAATTCGAAATTCTTATTCGCCATTTTGATAATAAATTCTCATTGGTAAATTTCAAGTGAAGTCGAAGAACTGAAAAATGGCTAATACTTCGCAACTCCTTCAGCAATGCTAAATCCAACAGCAAAAAACAAAAACCCATACTGTTTATAGCAGATAATACAATCGCAGACTTTTGTGGTGATATGTAAATGCATTTAAAGTATATATATCATGAATCCAAATTATTTTGTATGTACGTGATTAATTGCAGAAATGAAAATAAACATCAAATTCATAAGTAAACAATTACATTCAGAAATATAAATGTTACATTTTTTTATATTTGGGGATTCTATTGACTGCCGAGCTCAGTTGAAAAAACTGCATTGGTTTATATACTTTAAAAAGTATATTCGGGAACGATATTACTTCCAATCCGAAACTATAGTTTTCATGAAATTGTATCAAATCAATGAAAACAGTAATAAGTGATTGAATACGCATTTAAATACATTAAAAGAATGAGCAGTTTTATATGTTGATAATTTAAATTTCAATATATTTCGTATTTAATTTATTTCAAATTAGCATGCTGCCCGTTCTTTGTACGAAGTATATAATATAAAGAAACTTAAAATTCACAATCATGTGCAAATTCCTATAGTATACTAAATGGCATTTTAATCAAAATATTCTGTTAAAATATTTAATTTAAAGCTAAAAGGAACTGTAAAAATCTCAGTTTTCGCTATATAAAATTATCTTCACGTACAGATCTGAAGAATAAAACATCCCGGCCACTTTTGTAAGCAAATTAACAAAATATGGAATTGAATCGGTATATGTAAAATAAAAGCGTTAAAATTGTATGGGACCCGTACTACACGCGAACATTAGAAGATATAACCGGTATCACTAGATTGCTGGTTTATTGATATTTTTAATTTATACATGTAATCTTTAAACCTGAAGGCAGTAATTAATTTCAATATATGGCAAAATGAAAGTGCTAAAATTATGAGGGAATATATGCCCGTACTACTTGTAATGCTGTAGATTAGAAGATATGTCAGTGTTAGATTACCCATATTACAAGGAGTCTCAAAAATCTTTGCCAAAATAAAATTGATGACGTAATAATTTGAAAATATCAATAATCCCCGTATTCTTCATACCAGAAGGTAGTACTCGATTCCAATATGTTAAAATATATGCCAATATACCTGTATTAATATTCTCGTAGATTAGAAGATATACCTGTGCATTTGTAGATTACTAGTACAATATATGTTTCAACAATTTTTGCCGAATTAAAACAATGGCATAATAGCTTCAAAATATCAATAATCCCCGAAAATATCAATGTTTAAACCTGAAGACCGTAATTGATATTATCCTACTTGGTGATAAAATGAAGAAACATCACAATACTTCCCCTAACAAAACACAATTTCATTTATTTAGCGTAATTTTATCAATTTCAAGATATTTTTATGGATTTATAAACATTTTTTTCAATTTAGTGACATTTTAGAAAATTACTAAATGTGTTACCAAGGACAGTTGGACTAACAAATTCTAACGAATACATCATTTCAGTACTCTCTTCTAACAAAAAAAGTTCTTTGATTTGCGTAGTTTTTATCAATTTGATGACATTTTCCGCCAATTTGGCAATATTTAAGAAAAGTTGCCAAGTTAGCGATATCCCGCTAAATTCGTAGCTCTGTATTTGCAGATTTGAATAAAACATCCTGATCCCATTTGTATATACTAAATGAAAGCACTAAAATTGTATTAGAAGATATACCAGTTCTACTCTTTCAACAATCGGCTAAATGTATTTATTGGCTAAACACAATATATAAGCTTGAAAACTCTTTGTCAAAATAAATGAAAGTGATGTACGCAGTCCGCAGTTAATATATTTAAGGGAAAAATCAAACCGTTCATTTATATATTTTTATATCCATTTATTTATTATTCAAATCGAAAAAATAATAAACATTAACAAACTCAATTTAATTGCGTTTCCGAGCAACATGATATAAGATAGAATCTTCCTCATAAAATGTTAATAATTAAATAACCATTTTGATTTCTTAATACTTTTCATTGTTGAGTAAAAGCTTGAGAAAAATATACAATGGTGATAGATTTTTCCATTTAAATTCATGTTTTCAGAAAGTGACTAAATAGCGCAAAAATCTTCCACCAAACTCAGAGATAGTTTTAATTCACTTTCACGTTTTAAACAAACAATTTCCAACCTTTTAGTTTGAAGGAACCAGGGAGTTAGAGTAGAATTCCTAGGAAAACTGTTCGTTTTTCATTAATATCTTAACAACCCCTGGTCTTATAAACTCGAAACTTCGACTAAATTTAAAGGTGGCTATTTCAAAGCTACCTATAAAATTTCCTTAAATTCTGTTCATCTTTTCTCTCATGATGATGAGACAAACGAAAGTTTTGTTTTTTGTTAATATCTCAAGAATCACTGGTCATAAAACTCGAAACATGGACAAAATGTTAAGTAGGACTATTTCAAGCAGTTCTCCCTTGATGATGGGACAAACAGATAGATAGATTTTCAATTTTATTTATATTGATTGTAAAATATTTTGTATACTGTGCAATCAATTAAATTTTAAAGAAGACATTGCCAAAACTCTAAGCAATTGGATAGCCATCCCTTTTAGGCTATAAACAAAGTGGAGATTTGTATAATATTAAGGTATCAAATTTATATATTTTAACACTAAACCTACCGATATTTAATGTATACCTCTTTTTACCACAGTGGGTTATATGACTCTTCTTCAAAAAGTCATATATTTTGCGATGTATGTATAGCAAAAATATATCATTTAGTACAATTTGGTGGGTGAATAAAACAATTTTATCCAAATAACGGTTCTAATTTGTCTATTTATTCAATTAAAAAATGATTTAAAATAAAAGAGCAAAATCCCCATTTATTTCTGAATTTAGAAATAAACAATATGCAAACCTTATTCATGTTCAGCGCATATTTTGCAAATGATTGGATCCTGGAAGTCACATTTGCCACACACATTTTTTGCATTTGAAACAGATTTTTGTAGTTTTGTTTTCTTTACAATATCTTATTTGGCACTTTTTTCTTACACATGAAACTGAAGTTGGATTTGTTGACGTTTCCTGTATATACTGTTCTTTCTGTTGGGCATCTTGAAAATCTTCAGCAAGTTCGAATAAAAATTACTGCCTAGAAATTTTTTCCCTGGTTGCTTCTTTATATAGTTAACACCCACGAGTTTATTTCAGCTAGATCAAGAATATTGAAAACCTGCACAGGTCATCTTTGATATTTCGATTTCACGGAGTATTTTCTTGCCATTTGATCCCTGATGTCTGCACCAAATTTAGTGCTATTATAGAATCTGATCGTTTCAGGTATAAGCTTATCACTTCTTTCTACAGATTTATGCTTTGAGCTTAGTAAAAGCACTTTTTTATTTGGCTTACTTTTATAAACTTAGTGTACAATAATTCAATTTATATAGTTTTGAAAAGAAGCGTGGCATACAATCTTTCGCCTGCTTGGCGAATTTTGGTAATTCTCTTTTATTTCCATGGATGGCTCCAACGACAGAAGTTTTTTTATCTAGTAATTTCGCAGCTAGTGGTGCGCTCGTAAAAAAATTATCAGTGTTGATGGACCTTCTACATCCTGTAAACGATTTCATTAGTTTGAGAACAACGAACTCTCAAAGCGGAATTGAAGATTCTCTGTTTTGCCAGAAAGTTTAAAAAGGGTCATTTGACCCGTCACGGTATAGTCCAGTTGCATATGTTTGTCACGGTCCAGTTGCATATGTTTTTCGGTAAACAAATAAACGAAAAAAAATAAATATTGAAAAATACATTGGATGTAATTTTTTTTCTCAAATGGCCAGGCATTTGACTCTCATGATTCGCCCATACATTGGCCAGAACGTGAACCATTTAGCTGTCCTAGGATATTGCCTCAGGCGCACTAGAGGGGGCGGAACACACTGCGCCCAACAACACAACATCCATGCCTTACATGGGATCGAACCCACAACGCGGCTACAGTGGCTAGAAGGGAGTTCTAGGTTAGTTCTAGACACTGTAACGCGGCGGTCGAACGATTGCTTGGAAACGCTCGCCTTGACCGCTCGACCACCGCGTCAGCTGGACGTAAATTATAATATAAGTCGTAAAGTCAAATGACAATGTGATAACGTTGTATTCTGCATGTAAGAAATTTTGCCAGAAAGCCTAAAACGGGTCATTTGACCCGTCGTGGTAGGTTTAGTGTTATAGTAATTAAGATATTATAGAGTATTGCCATCTGATACGTCATATTTACACTAAACAAGCTTTTTAAAATTTAAATTAATACTTAAAATAAATTTTTGCAATCTATACTTTTATGCCGTAGGAAAAAATTGAGTTTGAAAAAATTTGGCTTTTGTCAGGGTGTGTATATCAAACCGTTGGCCCTTTGTAATCGCAAAAACCACTGAAGCGATTTAACCCAAATTTTGGTAGCGTTTCATATATTATGTAGATGTGAATGCAGAACAAAAAAAATCCGAAAATTGTATATATTGTAGCTATAAAACTGGATTTTGTCACAATAGTCCATTCTTAATTTCAAACACTCAAGTAATTTGGTTTCAATTAGGGTGATATACTGCGAACATGGTCTACTTGTAAATGCAGAAAAAAAAATCTATACATATAATTTTATCCAGGGCTCTAAATAAGATTCTGAAATGGGCAGCAAATATTGTTCTGATCTTTTGTAAGCTAGCGAAAAAACTATTCAGCTTATTGCCATCTGAACCATCAAAAATTATTTCTAAATTTCGGTTTTAAATTATTCTGTAAGGTTTTCAAAAACCCTGCTGAAAATTTTTGATGTTCCTTATTTTTGGAAAGACTTTCAGCATTGCATTTTCTTCAATTATTTGGATTCCTTCGAAGCAAATATTGCTGTTATTACCCTTCGACTTTGCATATGCTTTTGCCTGTTCAGGGTAGCTCTGACAAAACTTGCATTTTAGTTTTTCTACAAAAACGCCGCGTGATAAATTCTAGTAGGAAACCTGCCTATTTTACGGAGTTTTGCTAAATTCGTTGGCCCGTTCCAATCTTTAAAACCTCTAATAGATTTAGATCAAATCTGGATGCTAAGGTGCATAATATTGTTTATATATGAACGCAGGACTGATAAATGTATTCATTTTTAACTCTTTACAACAAAGTTGAAAAGTGTTTATGACTTTGTTCATCCTGTATGTCTGTCTGTCTGTCTGTCCGTCAACACGATAACTGCTGTAAAAATGACTTAATCAAAATGAAATTTTAGTATGTTGTTCAGCCGGTCCGTAGGACCTATGGGAATATAAATAAATAATATCACCCAATTAGTTTTGGATTGAACCCGGGTTGAAAAAATGAAATAAATTGAGCCCTATGGGATCAAATTTTTCAAACATTTTTTAAGTGGATTTAAAATTCACAAATTGCTTCGAAAATTTTAGGTAATATTCAAATTATTCCATAAAATATCTAAAAAAAATTCAGCGAAATATATTCAGTAGTTTTTGAAATAAAAATTAAAATAATAATAACACCTCCTATATGAAGCGATCACGTGACCATGATATGAAAAGATCACGTGATCCACTTCAAAATGATATATGGCATCCATCTTGTCTCATAATCGTGATTTATATTCTTTTTAATTCATATTGAGTGTTGTATCCGTCCTAAAACCACTTTATTTGTGCTTAAATTCTGTGCATCTACATACTGAAACAACGCAATTACAATATATTGGAGTTTAAATGATCATCCAAATTTGATTATTTCTACAACGAAGCCTATTTTTCACCTATGTAAAATGTAAACAGCAAAATATGTAGAATGAGTTGTATTAGAATTGCTGTATTTGTTTAACACAAAATAATTTAGTTCATGGAGTCTGCATAGCTGATATGAATGAAATATTCATTGATTTTACAAAGAGAAAGACGATTTTTTTCGATGAAGTTTTACGCATAGAGTTTAATTACTTGTAGCTCCATGGTCTTAATTTTTAAATAAAATAAATTATTATAGTATTGTGATGAATGACATGAATGGAAAATTATTTATGAATGAAATGCTGCTTTTATAGAGAGAGCCAGGCGTGTTATTTTTTCTATGACGTCATTCGAATGCATTTCAGTTGTTTTCGGTGAAGTTTTCAAATATAATCAATTATAGTAGCATTATGATAAATCTAAAATTATTACCGAGGAATGTATCACATTTTAGAGATGTTTAAATCAGGCAATTTATATTTCAATGAATTTATATTTCAATTCATTTGAATGAAGTTCATTTTTTTCGATGAAGGTTAAGTTTTCAAATATAATAAATTAATGTAGTATTGTGATAAGTTTTAAAATAATACCGAGTAATGTATTGCATTTTAGACTTGTTTAAATAAAATTGCATTGAAGTTGGAAAGTGTTTCATAATCAATGCTTTAAGCATGATTGATCTTTCTTGTATCTTTCTTCTCTTTTTATCTTACCTTCCATATCTATGTGGTTGAGAGATCGATGCGTAGAAGATCTTGGCGTTACCCAAATCATCTAGCTTATAAATATGAACGTATGTAATGTATATGGAATAGATACACCAGCACATACTAAAAATTTGCAGATTTTAATTACAATATTTTGAATGTACATAGAATTTGAATTCTCATGATACAGACTGAGGAACTTCTGTACACATTTTACAAATATTTAATACATCGTCTCGCCATTCTCCAATACCCAGTATTTACTTGCACACGCTTTCGTAGCAGTGACACTGTTATATTTTCAGCGTAAAAGCTACAACCATTACATTCTCTAGAGAGCAGCTGTGTCAATGAAGGTCCTTGCAATTGTTGTCTTTTGGTAAGGCTTTTGCTTTAACACCAAACACGCATCTAGAGTTCAGTATCAGAAAGGTTCAACAACAAAAAGGCTGCAAAATAATTCGCTTAAACTTTTCTATATAATTTGAACATTAGAACGCTTCGTTAATAAAACAGCATAAATCAGATATTAAAGTTTTTCGAAACCGGTCTTTCTCTGTTATATGTAGCTTGTGGTCCAAGCACAGGGACCCTATTTTTTAGGCACAGGGTAGTCCTTAGGATCCAAATTGGAAAATTCAGCTCCTGAATCGATCTGAATTTCCTGAATCGATCGTAATTCCTTTTTCCAGATTTCTGTCTACGCCTATGTATATAACTACTAGGTTTTCCTTCTTCCAAATGATGGTAGCTAATTTAATTTTCGAAAACCGTTATTTATTTTTATTTATATCTGCTGCTTTTACGCTACATATATTTACACATTTAGATTTCGAAACCAATTGTTTCCTATATTTGTAACTGCTCTGATTTTCTTTTCTGTATTTAGTTTATCGATTTAGTTTTCTAAACAAGTTCCTTCATTTTTTTGTTAGGTGTTACTAATTCCGTTGTTCCTGTATTCACATTTAATTTTTCATTATATTTTGAGTAAATATTTTGCATTCTGTCGGCCAAACAGTTACCTTACATCTTTGGGTAGGTGGCATGGTCTGGGTAGGGAGCGCGAGTGGGAGGGAAGGAGATTGTTGATTTAATAGTACAATGTTCTGTTTTAACAGCAAGCGTCCTACTAAGCTCTCCTTAAACTGCATAAGAAATGTTTGGAAGACACTCTCATTGCAGATAACAGCATGCATGGACCGGTTTCGAGTTTATTCGTTTCATAATTTTTTTTTGTGGGAAGGGGGGGGGGGGGGGAGGGGAACGTCCCGAATCCAAATTTTAATTTAGAGCGCCCTATAATTTCAAAATTTATAACATCCCTTATTATGTAAATTAAGGGGCGTTCCACAGTTTTGGGAACGCCCTTTCAGTTTTTTTTTTGTGATTTTGAACTTTGCCTTTGCTGCTTCATGTAGCCTGAGCGAAATTGTACTTGAATTTGAAAGTGGAAGGACTGAAATTGTCAGCTCCCACAGAAGTGTGCATACTTATGACTTATGCCAAGTTTCTGCCATTGCAGATATCGGCTGTGCCTTGCAGCAAACGCATGAGCGCAAAACCGGTTCATGGATGATCCTATTATATGCAATGGGTTTTAAATTCAATGGGATTTCTAAATTTTTGGAAACGCCCAGAGATCGAGGTAACGCCTCTACACGCGTATTTCACGCTTTAAAATAAGCTAATACGTTTTATATATTAAGTCATGCGTATTTTTACGCACCGATTTTGTAACCAAAAAAACATTTTTTGAGGACAATTGTACATTTGTTAAAAATTACTCCTCTGGAAAGCAAAATACTCCTTCAAATCAAGTCAGGGAGTATTTTTACTCTTCTGGAAAAATTCTAGCTCGATCTCTGAAAGCCTATTACAGGTGGATTTCGTGATTATGAACATAAACTATACCAGTCACGCTGAACTGCTTCCTTTATAAATTTAAATAAGATAAAATTGGCAAATTTAATCATATCTATTAAATTTTCATATTTACACATTATTGAATTTCATTTATTTTATGTTATGTTCTAAAAAGATAATACCAACTCTGAATTTCATTAATCGAAGTTTTATCCAGGGAGACTCAATAATTCTAATATTATCTCGGGCAATTAAAAAATCATTGAGGGAGAAGGAGATAAAGTTCCTATGGACGAACATCTCAAAAATGCCAAAATGTTTCGTGAAATGCATCTATAGGATTCCTTAGCGTTAGTTAAGTCCAATCTGTTTCCATTTGACCCAAAGGCGTACTGTTGAGTGTATGTATGTTTGAATATTTTTTAAATTAAAGTTCCATAATTATGAGCAGAACTAATAAGTATGTTTTTCTAGTTGTAGAATAGGGTACAGAATATATGGAGACAGAATTAATTTTATAGATAAAACAAATTTAGATACGTAGGATTATTTTTTATTGTTTGAGTTTTAATTTGCATTGCATGATAGTTTATTTCTGCAAAATTAACAATTTAAATAAATGCTATTAGTTCAACTTCTTCCCTTTACCTGCATGGTCTAAATATCACGGTCTAAATTTTCGAATAATTAAATTGCTTTGATCAGATGCTGCGTAAAAATTTAGTGACGCAAAATTTATATATAGTAGTATACGATTTATTTACAAAATATACTGTCGTGAGTTAATCGGGAAGCAATAAAATTGCTTCCCGAAAAAGGGAGCTGAAAAAGGGAGCTGCCTCCTTAAAAAGGAGCTAATAATGGGAATCCTGAAAATATCAAACAATTTTCTACTATAGCTGGAGTGATTGATTTGACTTATTTATCGCCGAAAGAGGCTTTTTTTACCTTCGAAACTAGTTATTACCTTTGCATACTTGTTTTATGCTGTTTATTAGCGAATATTGTTATAGGCATTAATAAAATATGACTTTCGATTATAATCTTTAAGGTCTTGAAAAATACATTTGACAGGAAATTCCGGCTAGGTAATTTGCAGAAGAATCCCAGCTCTACGGTATGTTATAAAAACATTTGTTATTATTTTAATTAAAATTATATTGATTATAGAAAGGATGGTTATTTTATTACTTGTTATAACGAATATAATTTTAATTAAAATAATCGCGAATGTTTTTATAATATAGTGTGGAGTTGGCATTTCACAGAAGCTTGCCAACTTTACATTATATTATAAAAACATTTGTGATTGTTTTAATTAAAATTATATTCGTTATAACAATGATGATTATTTTTTTAAGTGTTATTACGATTATAATTTTAAGTAAAACAATAATAAATGTTTGTATAATATATTGTAGAGCTGGTAGACTTAATATGATTACATTAAATAAAAATTTGATTAAATAATAGGAATAAATAAAGCGAATAATTTGAATTGCAATTTCAGAAAAATAGCTCCATAAAAGAAAAAATTCGAAATGCAAATATTTCATATTTTCTGAAAATCATTCCGTTTTTGAAATTTCTTCCGATACTAACCTCAGATTTGTGCAATATCCATTGCTATAGAGGAGATAAACACAGTTTTAGCTTTTGATAAATATAAATTTCTAATTAGCTTCTATAAGTACAGGAGGGGAACTGCTGGAATATAAGCATCAAAATCCATATGAAAATATTAAAATTTTTAAAATATATTTTTGCAGTTTGAAGTTACATTTTTACAATCTTTCAGGCTAAGTGTTATGTTTCCGTAAATTATGTTATGAGTCAAAAAACATTTCTCGTATATTTACTAATGAGAATGGCAATGGATTTTTATAACAACATACATTTAGATAAATTTTACAAATAAAAGTTTAATAAGAAGTAAAGTACAGTTTCTGCTTGTTGATAAAAAGATATTTAGAGATGTTCAATTTTATGCATTCTACTAGCCATTTCCATCCACGCTAAACACGGGCGAATGGCTAGTGACACTTAATAAAATTTCTTGACTATCAGAAACCTTTTCAAATTTGAGCATAAAAATCTCTCACATTTTAAAGATCTGTTTATATAAAAATCGCGGTATGTAAAACAATATTTCATTTCCGACCACTGTTTGTTACTTTATTTTCAACGTTTTTAGATATTTTAAGCTCAAAATCAATAAATTATAACGTAAATAAATAACAGTTTGCTGATAAAAAGATACAAAATAAAGACTTAAAATTTGAAAATGTATTAAGTGTTTCTCTACTTGCCATGCATTGTATAATGTCTGGAATAAAATAATTACATATTTGGAAATTTTATACTCTGGCTTTCATCAAGATATTTAACATTATTAGTATTACAGATAGTAAATAGTTTAATTTTACAGTTATATCACTCTCTTGGGGGGACACGTTTATTAAAAAGCAATAAATAGGTGCAAATAAATATTTATTAAATTTGAAATCTGGGTTATATATTAACCGTGTTTACACCTTTTCCTTAAATTTTGTTTTCATTCATTTAAGTAATGTTACGTTTAAGTCAAATAAACCTAAAATCAGATGTTTAAGTAAATAATTTGCATGTAACAAATCCATTGAACCATTTAATAATGCCTAGAATTTTTTTCTGCCCAAACTAAATAGAGTAAACAATGATGAAAGAATAATTTATATATTGTTTCTTTTGTAAAGTTATAATGCAATGACTTGGTTCTGCTCGTTTTGCTTTTGGACATAAATCGGAATAACAAAACATGTTAGGACATAAGACATTGTTGCTGTTGTTAAAATATCTTTATCAAATTTTGAGATACTCAATAGTATTGGAATATCCCACAAAGTACAAATACATCCCCAGGACGACGTCAATAGATGTCTCGGATGTGGGACACTAAAATTCTAATATGTTACAGGATATTCTCATAAACCTAAAAAATAATTCCCATGTAGTTTGTCTCGATTACGTCCGAAAAATGTCCCACTGGTTAGTATTTTAGGAATGTTTTTAGGATTTTGAATAATATTTTCTTGTCAACTATTTAAAATTCGATTAAAGAGAATTTTTGATATTTTCGTACATTTTCAAGACGTCTACATTTGAATTATCTGATACAGGGCATCAGGATGTTCCATAATTAAGCTCAATCCATTGCCTTGAATGATGTACGTGTAACATTCAAAATGCATCTTAGCCATCAAAACAGGTTAAGGATATAAACAGGCATTTCTAAGGATGTCTAGTGCTGATTGGGAGAAATTTTTAAATAAATATATACTTCATGCAAAGCTAACTGGACTATACTGGAAACTATGTGTGCACTTTTCTTCTGCTTTGACATTATACGCCCATTGACTATATTCGCAACAAGGTTAACTTGAATACATTGTGGACGCAGTGACCGGCTAATAGTCAGTTTTGTATTCATACGCCTATTATGCGTATATTGACTAAATGCCTATCATTGTAACTAAGTCAGTTTTGAATTCCCCTTTAGAATACTTTTATTACTGAAATATGAAGAAAAAATAATTTTGAATTATCATCATAGGAACCTGTTGATTTGAGCTCAAATCATTGGTATAATACAGGAAAATTTTAATTACTTTCCCTACATACATAATGTAATGCACAAGAAAAACATTGTGGCAGTGTCGAAAACTCGAACTCGAGTTTTCGACGGAAGAGCACGAATCATGCATCCCTGAACTCGAATTGAACGGTTTTGAGGTGATGTATGTGCGCGACTGTGATATTTCGCGAAGGAATGGAGCTATTCGATAATCAGTACTACTAGAAACCTATTGATTTTAAAAGTTATAGAATGTTTAGAAGAAATATAAATTTTCGAATGCATTTTTAACAGTCATTGAAATAATAAAACTTTTAATAATGTTATATAAATAACCATTTTTTACGTAATTTTTCATTAGAAAGGCACCAACTTTAGAACGCTAGCACGAGCTATTTTCTAGATATAGTACGTTTTCAGATACATTTATTGAAAAAGATACATAAAATTAAATACGTAGCAAGTATCCTTAACTAGGTTGGTATTGGCGATACATTTGGTGACTTTTTTTAAATGTTTTCAAACCGACGAAAATGTCGTCATATTGGCAAGGAATAAATAAACTGATGCCTAAATTAATGAAATGATGTCAAAATTGCTGAAAATTCAATATGGAAATGAAGTTCAATGTCTTTGATAATTCCTGTCGCTTTGCGGGGATTAATAATCCTCATAGGAAATATAGTCAGTTTCACTGTTTGTAGGATATGTACGTTTTATTAGGAAAGAGGGTCTAAAGTGTTGTAAATTAATTACGTTTTGTAAGAGGTTATATAGTAATCATGTTTCAATAGGAGTTGGTTGAATAAAAACATTGTGCCATGCATCTTATACAGCCTTAGTTTACTGTGAAAGAAGGGGAGCCATTGCATGGGGGGATTGGAGGAAGTCATGTTTTGCTCACATCAGATTTTATTTAATTGCTTAAACGTTAAAAAGAGGAACAGTATAACTTAGCGAAGGTTTAGAATTTTTATAGACCTATTTAATGCTATGTTGAGTTTGCCACAAATATACAGGGTGTCCCAAAAAGATTGAAACACGTTTTAATTCTTTAGCTGTTAGAGCTGTAAGTGGGCAATGTAAATTGCAAAAATGTTGAAAGTAAGGTAGGAAATGAGACTGCGTTAATGAATAGTCCTTCCATTCATTTTCAAAAAATTACACAAGTTTTTATACGACCCCTTTACACAAATTTTATCAATCAGAAAATTTTTATTTTTAATGCAACAAGATCATTAAAAAAACCGCATATCTATATCTTTAAAATCAACTGAATTATGATAAAGGAAAAAATCTGACTTATGCCACTTTTCCGTATCATGTGAAAGGCTGTTTCATCAGTGAAAACACGGATCATAAACAAATTGACGATGGAAATTGTTTAGATCAAAAATATGTTAATATGTGTCAAAATTTTTTATCACAAATGCATCTAAATAAAGCATTACACAGACAGAGATCATATAAAGTAGTGGTACTCACTACGCGATTGGGTATCCTATGTATTATCATCTATCATCCAGTTTTATCTTTTTTGTGATATGTCACAAATTTACATTTCTAATTTGATATAGGGTCCCCATTCACAATGTTCAATTTTCAATTAAATATAACTCGCTCAATTTTAAAGATACAGATATGCGGTTTTTTTGATGATCTTGTTGCATTGAAAATAAAAATTTTTTGATTGACCAAATTTATCTAAGGGGATCGTAAAAAAATTAAAAAAGTGTAACTTTTTGAAAATGAATGGGAGGACTATTTCATTAACGTAGTCTTATTTCCTACCTTACTTTCAACATTTTTGAAATTTACATTGCCCACTTATCTCCAACAGGTAAAGAATTAAAGCGCGTTTCAATCTTTTTGGGACACCTTGTATAATATATTGTGGATGCTATGACCGGCTATTGACTCTTTTGCCTTCATATGTTCATTATTCCCACATTAGTTAGAAGTATATCACAAATATATTTGAATTTAAATTATAGGAATCTGTCAATTTCAGCTCAAACTATCTGTTTAATACAGCAAAATATGAGTTTATTATTAATAACGCTTAATAGATGAACTATAACTATCGTCAAATATGTTTACTTTCTATATGCAATATCATTATCGCCAACTGAGATCGTTTCATTTACGATAGAAAATACCTTTTGCAATAATTTTGTATTTTGACGCCCAAGAATTCGCCAATTGTTATTCAGTGTATACGATTGATGTTAATTAAATGTTAATTGCATTTTGATGATTATTTTACACGTGAGTAAGAAGAAATCATTTGTTTGGACTATATAGAAGGTTACAAAAAGCCCCAATTCCAATTTACGGGGTGTTAATTCAACGTCAAATTCAATGTTCTGTGGATCCTGTATACCGTTATTTCACTGTGAAAGCGGTAAAGTCATTGCAGTATGTATAGAAGGTCATGTGCTGCACACTTAAGATTTTTGTATTGAAATCTAAAATAATTTGAGGATAATTTTGTATTTTAACTTTAAAAAATAATTGATTGGAACTTAAATGTGAAGTTAATATAATATAACTTTGACTTCTTAATTATCAGTGATATTCAATACATGGATTATAATGCTTTGTATAAGTTCATAGTTATTTTCTTATTCGTCTTTTCTGCTAATTCAGTTAGCTTTGCGTGAAGTGAGTATGGAGGAAGAAAGTCATTTTTACGGAAATATCTTTGCCATTCCAATATATTTTGATTAGAGATGGGCAAGTAACACTTTTCTCAAATTCGAATATCGAATTCGTATACTAATCAGATTTTAAATATTCAAACACCAGGAATTATTATTTTAAACTGTTAATAAATAATCTTTACATTTATTAGAAATTATCAATTATAAGTAAACGAATAAATAAATGATAATTATAAACAAGCAGAAAAAAGCTATAAAGCCACATTATTTTAGAAATGAAACTTTTATTTTAAATTTTAATTATTTTATAGCAGTTTTTTTTATTTAATGTACTATTGACTGCGATAATTTAATAATTTTAAATTTTTTTTATTTTTTTTAGATTTTTATTAAGAATACAGGCATTCAAATACGGCCAAGATGTAGTGTCTGCTGCTTGTCGCAAATTGAACCAGAGGTTTTGATGAGTCACTCTTCAAAAAAAAAAAAAAAAAAAAAAAACTGTTCATGCCGATGGATTAAATATTTCAAAAATAATTCCTTCAACCGAAGATGCAGACTGCTCTGTTGTCAAAAATGTTTAAATTTGGTGGAAGCAAACTTTCTTCTGGGTAATTTATTCGAATTTCATATGGCGAATAGTATTCGAGTACTTGCCGATAGTATACGCCCATCTCTAATTTTGGTTATTAACCAGTTTTGTCGATAATACTCCAAAAACTTCATAAGAGAGTACAGCAATAGTATTTAGTATTAAAAATCACAATGCACTTCAGAAAGGAATGGAGCATGGAATGAATATTTTTTTACATCTTTGTTATAAATCCTTAAAAAAAAATCCTCAAAAACTGTACTCATTTAATAGTATCGATATATAAGGTAAATTAATTTTACATAAGACGATTCCACAGAAGTTAAGCATTTGATCAGAAGCAGAAGAATTGTTCATTATTTGTTCAGAAGTCAAAAAATAGCTATTTCAATAGCTTTATGTACAAGTTTATCACAAATGTAACAGCAGTCTTAGGTACCACCTTGCAAGCGATAAAAACTGTTATCAATTCAGTTATATATATATATATATATATATATATGTATTTATATATTACCAATTAAAGTTGTGATAGAAATGAAAAAGTGATATGTTGAGCAAATTTTAGCTTTGTGCGTGAAGTTTTGCAAATTTTTCTGATATTATGCAGTGCTGGCAAATTTTTTTTATTAATGTAATATTAATATCGTATTGTATAATTTGTTGTTTAGCAAATGCATTACAATGAAGGGATATATTTATCATAAGATTTTTTATTGAATACTCAATATTTTCTCCAAATTGTTTAATTTGAAATGAAGAAAGTATATTTTACAATTTATAAAAAGAGTTTCAGAGATGAAAATATATAGACTCTTTTACTTGATGCAAGAAATGACCCAGTAAATTGACTGATCAAATGTCGACTCATATATCTTAATGTTTATACAAGGCGATTTGTTGAGCAAACTGCTTGCTCAAGTTTTTAACTTTGTCCACACTTCAGCTTATCGGACACAGAATATCATACTTCCTCCGAAGACTTGCCGAGTCTTTGCCAGTTATCCTAACTCTAAGCTATTGTTGTTGTTGAGACCCAGACCGTCCGACCTGTCAGAAAGGTGTAAAATAACTGTTTGGACGACCAGGAAGAGCCACCCAATTTAGACCAGAACCCAGTGGGGGAGGCATCCACAGGGACCGTACTTTCCTTCCCCAACCACCAACCTCTCAGAAGGACTTACGGACCCACATGTTTAACGTGATCGTACTCCGCGTGAACACGGCGGCAGTTTTGGCATCGAAGGGAATCGAACCCGGGCTTACCTAGTGCAATTCCCGCGCGCTAACCATTGGACTACCGCGCCCTAACTCTAAGCTGTGGCATATTTTCCATTATTCTTCTGCCACTTAGAAAGGACAATTTTAAAACCTATTATGCCCTAAATAGTGAATTTTTCAAAACGTATACTTGATTATTTGCATAATTGCATATTGAGACCTCGAGATAAGTGCGATAAACATATTAAATTTTCTGTAATAAATAAATTGCAGTTAATATAATGAAAAGACAGACATTTAAATGCTATTGATTCCCTTTTTATTTGTGTACACAAATTGCAAATTTTATTATGCGCAAATGCATTTTAAAAGAGTAATTGAATGTATTGCATTTAATTTCGTGAAACAAAATAAAATTTTACAAATTTTGAATTTCCTCGCTAATTAGGCCCAGGCACGATTTCAAGATGAATAAACATTTTCAGTCTTACTGGATTAAAATAAAAACAAACAAGAAATTTATGAAGATTCATATGGTGGTAAATAGTGTGTACACTTCATTTTTAAAGAACCTATTTAGCACTTTTATTTTCTTTTGAATACTTATTTTGAACAGTCATAGGAATTTAAAAAAAAAACATGAAGTTATATCCGGAAGTGAATCCTCCGACCCACTCTGAAATTCGGTGGCGAATCCAGTCACCAGCAAACTGCACCTGTAGCTAATTCCGAGAAATAGATGTTTAAAGGAAATTTTTTTAACCGGAAGTGAAAAAAATCAAAAGTGGAAACCTTCATTTGACCACTCTGTTTCCTCTAGAATTAGGTGAAATTAATTTATATTAATTATCACAAGGCTCTATAGCCAATCTTGAGAAATGAATGTTTCAAGTAAAATGAAATTTTTTGAACAGGAAATGGAAAAAGAACTGGAAGTTGGAAATCCCAACCTTCTTGGAAATTATATGCTGAATCTATATCAGCCAACTTCTGATTAATTTCTATAGCAATTCGAGATAAATAGATGTTTCAAGGAAAACTTTTTAGTAAAAACAATAGTATGGCAAAATTGTTGCCACTAACACATATACTTCATTCATTACGCTTTCTATTAAGACAACATATTCGTATGTAATGAAAAGGGATCCACAGGCATATTTGATTATCACAGAATATAGGCCTGCAAAAATTAAATTTAATATGTGAATAACAAAATATAACAGACGAAAACAAATTCTATTTTATGTTAATTTTATTTTGAAAGGTTCGAAATGTTTCAAAAATACTAGAAAAAAATTCCATGTCTGAAAAATCATGATTTTTAAATGGTACTTAAATCCATTCGTCGGAACACAAATAGTTGAAGGAATAGAAAATCAAGATTTCGCAATATCATATCCAAGGAAAGTATTCAGTTTATTTACTCAATTTCTTGTTTCACTCAAAAGAGCTTCAGATTGCGAATAAAACATTTTTGACATAAAAAAAAAAATACTTTGAATTATTTTTATCAATAATTCATTTATTCATAAATATGCCTCAAAATAGTAGACATTTCAGACGTCTATAATACTTATTAAATTATTAAACTTTCTAGACTTGAGAACCTACAAATGTGTGAAGCTGGAGTTACCTTACACCTTTCTGGTAGGTCGGACGGTCTGGGTCTCAACAACAACAAAGCTGATTAATAGGAATGATTGAAACTCAGTTTCAGCAATTTAATCAATATAATTTAAATATCTAGTAAATGCAAAAATAAATAGCATTTGTAAGAATAAAACAAAATGACTTTGTTTCAAAAATTTAAACATTAATTTTAACATTTCAATGGTAAATATGTTTAAAATAGGAAATTTGTTAAATAAATTGGTTGAAAAATGAATCTGCAAATTTATCACGTAAGACTTTGAATTGCCAGTTACGAAAAATTAAAAGTATATTTGAAAAATTTGTAAAACTGTATTAACGCACATGATTATTAGAAAATTTTGATTCAGATATATATTAAACATATTGAAGAAGTGCCCTTAAGGCGTCTAGCATATCACTGTTTTTCTCATTACTATAGCAAAAGTAGCAATATTAATCACAAGAGGTAGGAAATAGTACCCTAAATATAAGATATGATTTATAAAGTGCTGAAAATCACAATTGTAAGTTAATTTATATGCACAATTTTAAGATAACAATTGGAATGATCAGCAGGTTTCGAGTTCTTCCAAATTGAAAACAGAATTGCATCTTAAACGTATTTACTGTTTTTGTTTAAGTAGTTAGTTGATTGGTTGTCAGTTAAGTCAAGCGTGTTATAGTAATATATATTATATTTTTTTATTTGTAATTAGATTATTAAGTGAGAATAGAGTTTTATTTTTACATATTGATGGGATAGAGTTTGATAATTAGGATAGCATTGGATTTATATAAAATTATAATACATATAAAAACGGAAAAAAATGTCTATAAAAATACATGTTTCACAGAAATACAGATAATTCAAATTACTTCAAAAGAGTTAAATATTAAGAGATGTTGCAAGAATAATTTTAATTATTATGTAAATAAAAATTGTCGAATATAATGACTTGCTATATATTCATATTTCATTTGATCTTTATAATTTCTTATTTGTAGCTTAATTGTAAAAATTGCATTCAATTTTTAAAAAATGTTCTGCAATTAATATGTAAAGACATTGGAATAAAATTTTACGGTCCCTATAAAGAAAGAATTTAAATAAATAATTAAAATTCACATTGATTGCAAATTAAATTTATTTAAATATTAAGCTATATATATAAAATTACAGTTTATTTTAGTTCGTTTAACGTAATGTAATATCATATATCAAATATTTTATTAAAAATCCTGGTATTTATTTAATTTGTTAATGTTCATTTACAACACAAAAATAAAGTATAATTTAAATCATATAAAATTTATAAATAACACTAGCTTGCGAAACTTTTATTTTGCTACGTTTTACTTTGTTTACTTTTATGTTTTACGTCACATTTGCAAAAGTCCATTTTTACAGGTGTATGCTTTTTAGCTACACGCGACAAAAGCTTCAATTAAAGTAAAACACATGTAATTTTCTTATTACAAATGATTTATTTGAAATAATTATATGCGTCATGTTTTTCAAATTAAAAAAAGGTTCCTGAGAAAAAGTAATGAGAAATACTTATAGAAGTATAAGTTAATCACCAAAATCGATTAAAAGTGTCCATTTCGGTATTATATTTACAATTTAAGAAATTTACAAAATGATCTATGTGTGGTACACAAAGATGGGTGTATTTTTGAACTCCATTAAATTACTCAACTCAAAAGTTTGGCAGCAAAATCTTCACAAGCTAGTGAAATCTGTAAATCCATATATATTGCCACATTACTGGCAATTTTTGATTATTTAAATATTGTGAATGATAAAAAAATTACATTGGTATCGTTAAAAAGTCAACCTGCATCAAATTTTGATATGAAATATCTTATAAGTTTGATACGTATTATATTTTTATTTATTTCTTTTGTATGAGTTAAATGCAATGATGCTAGTAAAAAGGCATCAATTACAAAATTTCAAATATTTTTAAATACTTATGTGATTAATCAAAATTTTATGTAATAAAAATTTACGTTTTTCATGAAATAAAAAGATGTGTGCTCCGATCCCGGCAAACGCATGCACAATGTTGAGACTAAAGGATTTTATTTAAAATATTTTAAATTATATATTTTCTGGTACTTACCTAATAACAGAGAATACGATTCCTTCTTACCGAAATTTGCGACTAAACTTTCTTATTGGCTCTAAAAAATATTAGTTTAGAATTGCTTAGTTTAAACTGTGAATTAAAATTATTTATTCCAAAATTGTTTTATTTGAAATATTAAATTTGGAATTATTGAAATAAAAAAATACATTAAATAATTAAGTAAAAAAGTTTTCAGTTATGTAATAATATTTTAATAGTGTAAACATTAATTAATGCCATAATCATATTTCTAGTACAGTAGTTATTATTGGATTTTTTTTGCAATTGTTAAGACTCACCAGCATCAAATGGCAGTGAACTACAAAGGCAAGTAAAAACAAACTATTATACATTTAGAATTTGTTTAAAAATGTTTTTAAATTTTTAAAGTTGGAATAAAAACTGTAACTATTTTCGATTTGAATAATTCAATATTTTAATATGTAAAATACCTAGGTAGGCAAACAATGTGTCAACACGCTACGGTTTCTTTTAATTAATGCAACTTGCAAAAGGAAGTATTTTGTCAATTTTGAAGTAATACATGGTTTAAAATATTGCATACAAGTTTCGATTTTCTTTTATTAGGAAGGTGTCCTTTATTTTATTTTTCTTCTACTGTTCATTAACATAAAATATCATTTTTATATATTTCTAAATATTTATTAATTCTTTGAAGTTTGTCATACCAAATCAGACGAACAATCAAGAGCCAATTTCGATGCAACAGAACAACACTAATCAGCAATAAATATATTTTACAATTGCAAAATACATTTTAATTGATATACCCAGCAAGATACAATCAGTTTGTTTGAATAATGTTAAGGACTCAATATGAGTCTTCTTCAGCTCTGAATGTTGTTGATGGACAGATGTATATACTTTATCTCTTTGGTTGTATCTAATAAATACCTACGAGATACTAAATGCCAGTTGTATTTATAGTTCAGCAATTGTTGCCTGTTACAGCAACGATTGCTAAAATAGCAAACAAACGGGGGAAGGTTGGCTTAACACTTAACTATCGCCATCTGCCTACTGCCAACGAGATGTTAAAAGGAGAAATAACCGAACAGGGGTATTCCCTTCGAGTAAAATCCCTTCTCGATGGGCGCTGGTGTGATCAGAAGGTGCGGTGTGATCAGAAGATACGGTTAGAGATTCTTTGTAGCAAAGCCATGTTTCTTTTCATCTGCTGCATCCTGGTAACCAACGCCATCTCTCGGTGACGTATATTGAAGCATATAGGCCAATGCATACACAATATATGATTTCATTAAGGTAGCATGTTTAAAATTTAATTATAGAACACTTTAAAATTAAAGTCTTTATATGATCGCACTGAAAGACGCTGAAAGCATATTGCAAACTTGAGTATTTTCGATCCTAAACGCGTGCTTCATCAAAGGTATATGATAAGAAATGGATACATTGAGCTTCTGATACCTAGCCAAAACCCGTGAACAAAATCGGCACATCATTAATGGTCAAATTACAGAAAGAAAAACATGGGGATGAAAAAACATATAACATCAAAATGGACACAGCAGAAATAAAATACAAAATAAACGCTTTTAGATGTTTAAAGAAGCAGATAATGAGTTAGCCTTCAAGGAATCAAGAATAAGCTGCCACACGAAAGTGAGAATTTGTACAGGGTCGTAATTACAGATGGAGTCACTATAAATAAATAAAAATTAAAAAAGCAAGATATTACGTAGATCTGAGACTTTGTAATCCATGGAATATCTTGGTTTTGAATATTTATCGATATTTATCGTGACCCTATCTGTAATTACATACTCTTTACAAAATCTCATTTTCGCGTAAAATATCTTTGATTCGTTGAAGATTAAATCATATCTGCTTTTTTAAACATCTACATGTATTTATTTTGTATTTTACTTCTGCTGTATCAATTTTAATATATGTTTTCTATTACCATGTTTTTTCTTGTGAAATTCGGCCATTAATGATATCCAGCTTTTGTTCGCGGTTTTTAGCTGGATATAAAAAGTCTAATGTATTTTTTTCTTGTCATATGCTTCTGATGAAGGATGTTTTGCTTCCGAAAGTGCCCAGGCATGTAATTAATTTAATGTTTTTTAGCGCGATCAAATAAAGACTATGTTTTATATTTAAAACATAAATCATGATTTATATTAATATGCATGTTTTCACTTCCATACATAAAACTATATTTTCAAGTAGAAAACGATTTTTTTTATACAACTTCAGGGATCCATATGTTCGTTACTATCACGAATTCCTGTTTTCGATATGCATTACATATAAAATTTCCATGGAAACATTTTTGGTTGAAGTGAAGTTGAGTTGTCCGATTGGTATCGTTTGTAATAAAAAAGCGTTATGTCAAATTTACATCTACCAAGTCACAGGAACATCTACCACCCTGTTTCTAAACGTTATTGTCTCATATTTTTTTTAATTTTCTTTTAAATGTAAAGCAACCCCAGCCTCAACTGCACTTAAACCGATGTATTTTATTCTCTTCTGATTTGTATTTATATGTTTCAGTTTCCACCAATAAATATTAAAGTGGATAGCTATGAGGCACTTTGCAAGGTCATAAAAGCACTTACAAATATGGCGTTTCTCCGAAATATAACAATATGTACTTAAAAACGACTTAAACGGTACAAAATGGTTGTTCCTTTGTAACTGTATGTGTTAAAAATTCCGCAAAATTAATTTTTTTTTATGTGGCAACTCTTTTAAAATCCAATGTTAAAACTAAGGAGTGGGAGGGAGATAAAACTCTTATGGATTAATAACTTGAAAATACTATAATATTTTAAGCATTATATCTAGATGTTGATAGTGTTTGTAAAATCCCATCTGTTCTTATTTAACGCATAAGGAAGGCGGAATGTTTAGTACATATATGTTTGAATATTTTTGAATTCAAATTATCAAATTATGAGAAGTAATAAGTTATTTTTCGTAGTTGTAGAGCACGGTACAGAATATACTGGAGCAAAATTAAATAAAAGATAAAGCATTTAAATACGCAGGAATATTTCGTTTTTTGTCCTGATTTTCATTGCACTGATAATTTATTTCTGCAAAATTAACAGTTTAAAAAATATTATTTATTTCAATACGAGCCTTTCATCATAGAAATACATGCAATATGGTGGAACTTTAACTTCGCCAGCAGCATTGGAATTATTGTCTCAAACGATTCCTTCCAACATGAAGTTATTTTACCTCCATAGTTAAAACACGTTTAATTAAACCATTCTCGTAATGATATGATAGCTATTAAAACAAACTTGACGAGGCAGAGAAATTACAATTTTTATACAGATATTGTTGATATACTTTTGTCCACTATGAAGTTGAAAATAGAATAATTTCTTTGTTTGATATAGTAACACAACAGGGGATGTGCACCAGGTAAGATTAGCAGTTGTGCGATACACATGCATATGTATATGCATGTGTTTTACTGAAGTCAAATATATAACAATAAAACTGGCATTTAGAATATCAGATACACGGATATAACAACTGAAATGTTCCAACAAATTACTTAAAAAGGCGAACTCAAATTATATCCCTTGTAAGTAGCACTCATCTAATATAAATGTAATAAAATAACATTTAGTGGACAAATAACCAGATAGATTTGGTGGTTCAGGAGAAATGTGTATATATATCTATATATTTATATTTTTATTTATATTAATGGAAGAATTAGAATCAGGACTTCACCTTCACTCAAGAATGAAATTTCCAAAAGGATATTGAGCTTCATTTCTCACAAAGAAATTCTTTTCATTATTAAATATATAACATAATCGTGCAATGATTAAGACCTGAAAAAATATATATTTTCCAAATGGAGAGCTTTTAAGTTGAACGTAAATACTTGTAAAACACCCCTACTAAAATACTATCACATTCACTGCTTGATTTTGTGTAGATAATTATACGTGTGCAGTGTTTGGTAAAACAAGTTTTATTGTTTAAAAAAATTCATGAGATGTATTAGAAGTAATGGATATATTTTATTCTGTTGGAGAAACGTGAAAGCGTTTTGCAATGATTTTTACTTTAAGATATCTTCGTTTTAAAATTAGTTTGCGCCTCATATTATTATAAAATAAGGTATGATATGAAGTGTTCATAGAACTTGATATGATCGGTTCAGATCCATCTGCAGACTAATCTAGCAGTCGAAACTCCACCAAACTTTGTTAGAGTACTCCTCAAAATGTGCGAAAGAGATTTTTTTTCAACAAATGCTGTTTGAAAATGACAATTTTGCACTGTTGGTAAAAAACTAGAAGATGGGGGAAAATCCTGAGATTTTTCATACAAAATAAGTAAGTATTCGACCTCAAAAAATATTTTTTGTATTCATACCAGCGTAATATATGGAATATAACACTGAAATTTCGTGTAAATCGTTTTAGAAGTTGAGATTAAGAAGGGTCACTGATTTTGAAGATCTTGCTTTATAACTAAACCATATACATTTCTCGGATATTTTTCTGCTTTTACATCAAGATAATACACGCAGTATACTATTAAAATTAGGTCCAAACCACATTAGCGGTTTTCGAAATCACGAAGAGCCAACGATTTAAAAAAAAAAATCACATTTTATACCTAAACTATATACATTTTTTGAATTCATATTCCTGCCTTTACATCTACATAATATATAAAGCTTGCCACCCAAATTGGGTCTAAATCGCTCCAGTGGTTTTTGAGATTACGAAAGGCTAACGATTTGCTCCCATCGACAGACGACAAAAGTCATTTCTGGTAATATCTAGGGAAATCACTGATGTATTTACAATGAAAACTCGACTTGTGATTAAATCATAGTAGTCATACTTTTCTTGGGATACATCGGTTAGCATGAAAAGTTTGTTTTATCTATTTCTAAAATCATATCTATCGAGAAAACTGGCATAAGTCACAACCACTATATACGTTCTTCTAGTTCAACGAGAGGAAGGTAAAATTTTCATCGGGCACCACTTTTAAACATCAATTTAGGGATTTATCTACCTATTAATGACGTTTATGTTATTCTTGCTCATAGGAAACGTTTGACAGCTTCACTGCTTAAAGTGCATTGCCCCATAAGTGGCTTCATGAAATCCTAGACAATATTTCTGTGCTTGGCAAATTAACACACACACACAAAAAAATCTTTTGATAATACTTCAGGGTGGGATTATCTGGTTCCTTTAAATCCGCGCTTTGTTAACTTTCGCGGCACACATATTTCGCCGAAATTCTACTCAAACAGTTGCGAAATATTTTCTGATAGATAAAATGCAATGCTTAGATTATATTAAAACTAAATTTAATATTCAATAAAACATAGAATATATGTTTTATTTTAATTTAAAATATTTTTGGTGCTGCCATCTGTTATCGTAATTTAATTCATACCGACTATTTTTATTTTTTAAAGAACATTTTTAAATGGCTATTCCTTCTAATACGCTATTAAATACAACAACAGATCATATATAATGCCATAATCACGGAAACGTAATTGAACTTGGACTTGAAGACAAAGGAACTTAAAGACAAAACTGCAGTCTTCAGTGATGTACATTCAGATCCCTTATCAAATTTATAGAATGATAAATTACCTTTCCATGATTGTGGCATTATTATTAAATATGATCTGTTGTTGTATTTAACACTGTATTAGAAGGAATAGATATTTAAAAATGTTCATTAAAAAATAAAAATAATTGGTATCAAGTAAATTACGACAACAGATGGCAGCACCAAAAATATTTTGGATTAAAATAAAAAATATATTCTATGTTTTAGGGGGCATTAAATTTAGTTTTAATATAATCTAAGCATTGCATTTTATCTATAATAAAATATTTCGCAACTGTTTGAGCAGAATTTCGGCGAAATATGTGTGCCGTGAAAGTTAACAAAGCGCGGATAGGGCAGAAAATTTACTGACGCACACCCTTAACTCTGGTTAATTTACCTTACACAGTTCTATGTCAGGCATTTTCAGTCCTTTTTAACATAGTCAGCGCCCACTCTCCGCTCGTGTTAATTTTTTAAGTCTGTTTTTATGGAATCTCTTCTGTATGTTTTGACGGATATTCCAACAAAGTTTGGTGGACCTTTGGATAACTTTGAATAGAGATATTTTAATTATGATCAGCTTAATACTTCAGATAAGTGAAGATCTCTAGTACAAGAAAACGGAAATTAATTTCCCTTACATTTGCCTAATTCCAATTAATCACTTCATTCTCAATTATACAGAAGAAAAAAACGTGCTAAAGTGGTGTGATTTTATTAACTTAGTTCAATCAATTCTTCCTTTCTGTAGTTTGAAACAATATCTTTATGCACAGTATACAAGATGCTTGCACGTTAAAGTGACAGTTAATGCATAATACTGCCGAAAGATTGGATTAGAAATTTTGTAATTTATATACAAATAGTAAGATGCTCATATGATGTTTTTTTCTAAAGTTTTATAGAAACATTTTCAAAGCATACTATTTAAATTTTAAAGAATTTGAATATAATATTATGCATTTAAAATGCATGAAACTCAACTTGTGTTTGAAATGCTTCTAGGGGGAAATATGCATACAAATATTTAATAGCTGTGAAAAAATTAGGGGTTTTGTTTGTTATACATAAATGTAATACAAAGATCTTCCAAAATAGATTTTGATGTTATGAGTCTCCACTGAAATATGATTAATATGACCAGGATCTACATTTTAATGTAGTATAAGAAAAACGAAAAGATATTTGCATATTCATACAATAACAAAAATTTCAAAGAAAATATATTTAAATATGTGTATAATGCTTGTGTTATAAATCAATTTTGCCATAAGATGGGAAACTTTTGAATTTTTAAGAATTAAGTTTGAACTAGAAATATGGAGCAGAACACTAGAAAATGGATTTTAATTCTGTGTTCTTAGATAATTCTTAGATGTTCTTAGATGTGTTCTTAGATAAAGCAAACATTTTGTAAATTGATAAAGCGTTTATGTGGAGAAGAATGAACTAATTCATGATGGGTAACATATGAAACAAAGGCTAACATATGAAACATTATTAATTAGGAGGTTTGTGAAATAAAAAAGAAATAGTCTCATTAAATAGCTGCGCCTAGAATTTTTGTCAGAATAAGAATTTCCTGTTAATTTGTTAAACATTTCGTAGCTATACGATTTAGAGTGACAAATTTTTGTATAAAAATTATGTTTATTGAATTCATAACCGAAATAAATTTTGCTACCGTAGCATTTAAGCAAATGTGTGAGAGTAACAATTTTTGGTATGTTTTAGTTGTGATTTGCGTTTATTTTTTTTTTCCTAAATTGATATTTATGCTACTAATCTTAAGATGTTTAATAATTAAACACTGCAATATATAAAACCTTTCTCAAATACATTCCCTGATATTTAAGCCCTGCTAATAAGCATTCATCGAGCTACAAATTTATAAATTCCAAAAGACGATATAGCTCAAGATCAGCTGGAATATTCCGAGTGAAAGCACTTGAAGTCGAAAAGGAAACGATGAAAACTATAGTTCTGTCGACAGCTTACGTCGGATGGACGTAGAACCATCGATATCCACAATGTGTTCGGGAACATCACTCCGCGCATTACTGTCGCGACTACCACCGTTTATTGAATTTCTAAATCGAGATGAAGGCACAGATGAAGATGTTTCGGAATCGGCAGAACTCCAGAATCTTGCCGTCCTCACGTAGTGCGCGGTACCATGTGAGGGCAGATCCTTGTTTGCCTGAGCATTTTTTAAACTGGGGTCATCCAGCCCATAGTCCCCATCCTCTCTGGGAATGCTAGGATGTCCGATGAGGAATCGGACTCTGTCCTCATTTGAGGAACAGGATGAGTATCCAGAATTGGGCGGAGGAGATCCAGGGTCCGTCCTCCTGTTGATGATGTCATCTAACAGGTACCAGTCCGTCTGTGTTTCTGAATGGGCTGTGGACGGGGTCTGTTTATGTCCATCCGCTTCATTTTGCTCCATGTCTCCGGATGGTCTCAAGGGCTGGGAGGAGGATCTCCTGGACAGGAAAGGGTTGGTCGGATTCTGCCGAATTGGCAGGAATTCGCAGGATTGCGTGGTCTGAGGTGGGACGGCCGCGCCCCTTTCGCACGCTTGCTGCAAGAGGGCCAGTGTCGTCCTCACCTCTTGACTGAGTGTGGCCACGTCCTGCGTCAAGGTCGTCATTTGTGCGTCGAGTCTCTCTACAGAGTTCTTGGTCATCTCTATCTCGTCTCGGATGTCGAATAGTTCCCAAGACCTTCCTGCAGGGTATAAAATTTTGAATGAGTACACTAATTAGAAAAAATTAGCCTCCTTAACGTCAAGTGTAATCTATTTTTATCACGTTGGAATTTGTGCGCTGGAAGAGTGACCAGGCGAAACGATGTTTCCAGGTTTTCTTTTTTTTTTTCGTTCTCCTCTCAGACCCACATGCATCATTGTTGGAATCGAGTTGCTTAGGTGGCATCCGCATCGTCTATATAGACAGCTACAGTGGTCACTCCTAACGTGCACGCACCCTTAATGCATGCTTTATGCTTTTTATTATTATATTTCATTCAGTTGCTTTTAAAGACTGATGCTTTGAGAAGTATTTGAAATTTAATCACTTGCCAAACGATGATGGAGGCACTAATGTCAACTTTTACATAGAATTTTGGTCTCGGGTCTCGAATTTATAAAAGGCTAAGGAGGCTAATAGTAATTTATAACATCAAGTCGTTTATGCATTTACAACACATGTAACACACTTACAACATAAATAAATTATTTAATCATAAATATTTCAAATTTGCATTATTATAACACCCAAGATATTAGCGATTTATATTCTAAATATCCTGGCCTACCTAATCACTGCAGTTTGAATTGGATCTTTCATCAAACCAGGTCTTCAGTGTTAGATCAGTTGCATTCAGATTTGGGTCCAAACAGCGTACCGTATATTTGCAGGATAAATATGGCTTTATGGATGTTTCAATTCCTAAAGCGTTATTGAATAGTAGGTTTTCTTGTTGATACTTCATTAATGTTACTTTGTGCCATTTTCAACAGTTTATAAAACATTTTAAGATTATTTTGTATCCGGTAAGCTCTGGTTGTGTTTAAGTGTTTTCGTTTGCGCCATTTCTATGACGTCGTTGCATATGTGACCCCGTTAGCTTAAATATTCTTAATCATTCCAATCAAATCACAAGCTTTTCATTTGTTCGTTTAATGTGGGAAATCAGCAATTATAGGCAATTTCTAATGACTGTAAACATTTTTTCACTCGTGGAAATTTCTTCACTCGTGGTTATTTAATCCTTTAAAAACTATATATTCAAAACTAATGTTTGAAACCCAAGTCAGAGTGGTTTTTTATTAAATTGGATGCAAAACCTATTGGCAACATTTTCGCCATGTAAATACTAATGTATGAAATTACATCACTCGTGGTTATTTTAATACTTTAAAATCAATATATTCAAGACTAATGAAATCCAAGTCAGAGTGGTTAATTTTAAAAAATGGATACAAGACCTATTGGCAACATCATCGCCATATAAATACTAATGTATGAAATTACTTCACACGTGGTTATTTAATACCTTAAAAACAATATATTCAAGACTAATTAAATCCAAGTCAGAGAAGTTATTTTTTAAAAAATGGATTCCAGACTTATTGGCAACATTATCGCCATATAAATACTAATGTATGAAATAACTTCACTCGTGATTATTTAATACTTTAAAATCAATATATTCAAGACTAATGACATCCAAGTCAGAGAGGTTATTTTTAAATATTGGATACAAGACCTATTGACAATATTATCACCATATAAATATATAAATACATAAACACATAAATACGCCATAAAGGTGATTTTTAAATATTGTATTGAAGTTATTTCATACATTAGTATTTATATGGCGATAATGTTGCCAATAGGTCTTGTATCCATTTTTTAAAATTAACCATTCTGACTTGGATTTCATTAGTCTTGAATATATTGATTTTAAAGTATTAAAATAACCATGAGTGAAGTAATTTCATACATTAATATTTATATGGCGAAAATGTTGCCAATAGGTTTTGTATCCAATTTAATAAACAACCACTCTGACTTGGGTTTCAAAGATTAGTTTTGAATATATAGTTTTTAAAGGATTAAATAACCACGAGTGAAGAAATTTCATACATCAGTATTTATATGGCGATAATGTAGCTAATAGGTCTTGTATCCATTTTTTAAAATAACCACTCAGACTTGGATTTAATTAGTCATGAATATATTGATTTTAAAGTATTAAATAGGCACGAGTGAAGTAATTTCATACATTAGTATTAATCGATAAAAAATTTTTATTGCGTGCTTTTTGGCTTGATTTAGCGTAGAGTAGTAAACTTAAGATTTACATAATATTGAAAGTGTATATGTTTGTATGTAATTTTTACGGTTTTATAAGAGTCTTGAAGTAAATAGGGTAGGGAGTATCGGCTACCGGGAGCGTTTGCCATGGCGGAAAAAAGCTTTAACCGGAGTGTTGGGGGTCGCAACTCCCCCCGGCCGTTACTCCTGTCACTCTTCTAGAAATTTACGAGTACATTGTTACTTGTCCTTTTTGGGAATTTATATATATATATATATATGTATATATATATATATATATATATATGTATATATATATATATATGTATATATATATATATATATATGTATATATATATATATATATGTGTATATATATATATATATATATGTATATATATATATATATATATGTATATATATATATATATATATATGTATATATATATATATATATATATGTATATATATATATATATATGTATATATATATGTATATATATATATATATGTATATATATATATGTATATATATATATGTATATATATATATGTATATATATATATATATATATATATATATATATATATATTGTATATACTTTATGAACACACACATTTTTGTGTATATTCATTATTTTTAATGAAATACAGGCCTGAGAATGATGTATGAATTGTAGGTATATTATGTATAATAATATAATAGTGTGTAATAATGTATGAATTAACATGTTACTTTTCGACAGTAGCGTGGCGTTCATTCTGTTTCCTTCCATAGTCCCGCTGCGTAATTAGTACGTTTATGAGTTTTTCTTTTCCAGTAGTTCTCCACATATGTATTTAGTTTTTCTTAATTTTATTGATTCTAGTTCCTTTCTAAAGTTTAGGTGCGTATTTTTTACGAAAAAATATTCAATTTTAATTTTTATTAGCTCCATTCTTTGAATTTTCAGTTTCAACATCAAACGGCGGACAGTACGCCGAGTGACTGTCGAAGGGTTAAAATTCCTATTAGCATTTCTTCGCGATTTCAAGTAACAGAGCAATTTAAATCAAATTCCGGTATGGCATGAAGATTATATATGCTAGAATGTATATTTTTGTACTATCGTAATGTCTTCGCATTATATGTTTAGGGACTGAGATTTCACGTCAGAATTCAAATCTGGTCGAACGTCGTATTGAATTGAATTTGTCAGTAGTTCATCTAAATTATTTATTTTCATATTTAAATATTTAATATATTGATCAGTAACTTACAATGTAAAAGCTTAAAATATGTGAATTCATTTGAGATATTTAAGGGGACCGGAACCAGCTTATTTTACCCGTGTCACATTTAGTAACTTCATCTTCCTTTTTCTCAAAAATTATAAACAATATCAGCACAAAATATTAGCGGCTGAAAGATGTAACACTTGTATTCATTTTAATAGCTCATTTTTTATTTATTTTAAAAGTATTTCGAATTGTTATTTCCGCCCAAAATCACAGTTTTTACCGAAATTTTATAACCTTTCTATTTGTTCAGAAGAAAGTAAGCAACTTATCTTTAAAGTCGCGCATTGAATTAAAATATGCACACACATGGTCTGAATATACCATAAAAATGAATAAGTGTTATGTTTAGTTAATGCGTAAAAGGAACATAAACGTAAATAAAAGAAATAAATTTTGGGGAAAATTGCGAGATCTTTTAAATGCCCTTAACTCTAAGTGTGGCTTGTGGAAATGAAAGAATGTTTTCATCTTCTAATTTGCAGATTAACTAATTGGATATTTCGTTGGAAAGAGAACCTCCAGAACCCTTTAAATCGACAATAAAATAAATCCAATTTTTTGTTTAAATTTGCAGTTCTGGGCCCGTAAAATGTTTAAATTGTATATAAATATATATATATATATATATATATATATATATATATATATATATATATATAAAAATAAATTATTAAATCCAAAGTTAGAATGTATGTAGTAACTCATAATACACTATTCCAAAATTTTCTACAAATACAAAGAAATTATATATATATATATATATATATATATATATATATATATATATATATATATATATATATATATATATATATATATATATATATATATATATATATATATATATATTACTTCCATTCTACTATTGGATTTACTATTTTAATATTATATATATATATATATAAGGATATAAACAAGAAGAATTGGGAGTTCCTTTAGTGATATACTTATTTTTGATATGTATATATAAATATATATATATATATATATATATTTATTAAATGGTTCTATATTTTATTTTTGTGTATCTAATATTTACAAATAAAATAACGTAACATGTTTTTGGCTCAGTGCTTTGCTCCTGGTAGCTGAAGTCCACATTTCGAAAGTAATATTTAAACTTGCGGATTTGGCAACGACGGATCTGCCAATATGCTTACCTGCCCTGTATATTACATCCTGAATAACTAACAATTTGTGTATGCGTAGCCAAGCCAATCTGCTTGTTGGCGTGCGTTTGTACAGCAAATAGCAGACTTTTCTGTGAAACTGGTAAAAGAGTTTTCCGCTTGGTCGGAACAGCAGGTCAAATAATAATGATTTAATATAATTCTGGGGGAGATTTTAAATTTACCAATAAACAATATATGTTACTTAACAAGATACTTTTGTGTAGCTGGTAGAAAATGAGTTGTTGAGACCCAGACCGTCCGACCTACCAGAAAGGTGTAAGGTAACCGTTTGGACGGCTGGGAAGTGCCACCCAATTTACACCGGAACCCAGTGGGGGAGGCTTCCACAGGGACCGTACCCTTCTTCCCCTACCACCAACCTCTCAGAAGGACTTACAGATCCACATGTTTAACGTGATCGTACTCCGCATGAACACGGCGGCAGTTGTGGCAGAATGCAAATCCAGCGCGCAAACCTCCGGGCTACCGCGCCGAAATGTGCCAACAGCACGTGGTGTTACAAGATGATCACCCCCCCAAGTACTAACCGCGCCCGATGCTGCTTGACTTCGGTGATCCAACGAGAACCGGTGTTTTCTTCACGGTAGGGCCGTTGGCTCCAGTAGAAAATGAGTGTAGTGTTTCTCTATAGTTTTAGTAAACAACTAGCAGTTGCTCAGATTTATCTAGAGTTGTTCCTGAAAAATTATGTTTTTACCACTATGCAATATTTTGTGTTACTCTGCAATACATATTGGTATTCAAAAGTATTTGAATTGAATGGTGAATTATTAATTATTTTTTAGTATATAAAGGTTGTATTAAAATGTCTTTGCAGATCGCCGTTGATGGTCTACAGTGGGAGTTTATAGTTTTATCCACATATCACATGAGTTCACTGCTATATCTCATTTTATAACAAAATATTTCAGAACTTGATTGGTAGCTAAATTTACATATTTGTTTCAAAGAAATTTACTGAAAAATGTCATATATCATAAATTAATTGGTAGTTATAATTATATTATTTATTGACATTTATATAACTCACCTTGTGAACTAAATTCATCCATATGTCGAAATCTAGCCGTCCAGCAAGGGGGAGGGGAGCTTTCTGTAATATCAGTTTAACTGAATTTGAGAAACAAGTAATGTTTCTTTGCATTTTTTTGAGATATCAATTAAGCCTGCTTGTGGATACAAAAGAATGCGTGGAAATGGAAAGTAAAAGAAAAGTTATTCATTCCAAATCTAGTGCTGAAGCGGCCATGCAGCAAAGATGCAATATGATAGTATGAATGATGATATGTGTTATAATTGAATAGAACATGAATAGCTTTAATAGAAAATGAAAGTAAAATGGAATAGACAGTTAAAACAATCAGTATTTCATGTAATATAGAACTATCTAAGAGTGATTTAAATATATAGAGTTGATAAAAATGTATTTATGGTTTTTGTGTAGTTGTGTTTATTTTTTAAAGGATGTATTAATTGCGGGGCTATTTAAAAAAACTAATTGGCATAAAAATTAGTACATTTAACAAATTGGTTGTAACTGAAAGGTAAAAGTAAAATATATATATATTTATATTTTAAAAGTAACAGGGTTGCCATCCAAACAGCATAATAAAATTGTATGGATTTTCAAATTTTGTACAGATACGTTTTATTTTAATTTTCCAAGTTAAAGGAAACTATCAAATCAAAGAAAAAGACCAATACAGCTAAATTCAAATGTGTACAATAAATGTGATATAATACATTTGTCCGGAAATCAGCAAAATGCACAATATTTCCGAAGAATATAAATACATTCTTGAATTCACTTGCATTCTTTAATTAAATTTTAATTAACTTTTACTTGTTTATTTGCATTATATTTATATATTCAGTTTTCTTCACACAACAAATTCATTCGAAACAGGAATAACGGTTACGATCACTGATCAGTAATCAATGATGAAGATAATAAATTATCTGAAATTTCCATTTCCTTGAGTGAGGAATATTCGGAATCTTAAATACTTATTGAATAAAGTTAGGCATCGCAATTTATTAGATTCATATGGGACTTTTATTTTTCTGGAAAGTCTAACTGTTTTATGAAAACACTCCTGAGGAGGCTGCCTTTTCCAAGGCAGTTGAGCAGTAGATTTGCAGCCATGAACCCTCCTTTTCCATGCGGCACATTAATCTGGGTAGTGGTGCGTTGCTGATTCATCGGTTTATTTCGAACGAATCTTCCGAACTATGAACTAGACTCTTCCAGATGACAGAGAGGACTGGACAAATTGTGGTCTGAGACCAAACCCGTAGGCGACTGGGGTCTTGACATGGCGTGTGATCTTCGGACCCTATCTTGTGAATGATTCCTAGAGATCGCCGCAGCCTCGAATGCGGCTTCTCTGGAGTAGAGATTTGAACACCGAGACTCTTCTATTGACGTAAACCTCATCAGTCGCTTTGGGGATATTTTCTTATATCTTATTATGTGAAAAATATTTTTTACAAAATGCATAATATTTCTAAAACCTTAATGAAACAAAATTAAAAAAGTTTAAAAATTTAAAAGAAAAGATGGGGATGATGCCATATACCAGTGTATACCCAGTAAAAACGCTTAGTTCCAATTGTATCACAATTATTAGAATATTCTTTATTCAAAAAAATTTTCCTGCTCAGATAACGTACCCAAGTTCTTCTTTCACAATATTTTGTAAGCATTCTTTAAAATTCATCGGAATGCATTTGGTTTCTATGTGTTCGTATAAACTATTTTGATATCGTAGTTCAGATTATTACTTCCTCCGTATACTATATAGTGAAATCATTGTTCTGGGAATTATGATTGTTTTCCACAGGAAATAATGCTACGGAAATTTTAAAATTCAAATCATTTGAGGTCTAATCACGAGAATCACTAAACATTCTATCTTTTTTTTTATTGTTTCCCATAATATATCTACAGATAACATTTGATAGCGATAGGTGCATTTATTATTGAGTTTTTGTGTTTACACGTCACACAAACACAGACTGAAAATTTACCGAAAAATATTCGAAATGAGTTCAGAATGTATTAAAACCTACTTATCAGTCAAAATTCAATGGGAAGCGACACCGACTTGCTGATTTAGAAAAATTTAATATTTTCGAATATCTTGAGGCATTTATTCTGTAACTCGAATTTTTTATAACTCAAATTGTTTGTCGTTGGAGATTCGAGTTGTGGAAATTCCACTTCATAGTATTCCTATTACAGTCTATAAAAAGATAAGCGCATTCTATTATGCTGTTGTGGAATTACACTGTTGTATTCACAGTAGGATCGTGGATTGAGTTTCGGAGGTCGATCCTTGTGTGGAAATAACAATAATATGTAGAGTATACAATATTATGTAGAGTAACAATAATATAAGTGCAGAGTAACTACTAAAATTAAATCTAATTTATTTTAATGTAAGAATATTTGACTTGCCTATCAATTGCATGATGGAAGATATTTAAATACAGGGATGATTAGCTCAACAATGGGTTTAATCATTAAGGCCTATATGAGTAAGATAGAAGCTATGTGAACTTACTGTGCTATGCAAAATTTGTGAAATGAAAATATTTTTACTTCCATACCAAAGATATTTCTAAATAAAAATCTTAGGTAAAAAATAATTGAATTATATCTGTGACTTTTAATACATGACTATGACTTTTAAAGACATTAACTGCATTGCAAAAATGAGAAAACAAACAAACGAAAAACTGTTGTTTATCTATGTCTGAAATTTTCTCTAGAAATTCGAATGAGAAAGTATCTTTAAATTAGTTGACTGACATGTATGGTTGGTATTTAGAATTATGAAAAATTTTTTTGGGGTGAAAGGAAAAATCTTCTTATGTACTGTAATTTCTAATAAATTAAATATAAAATTGAATGGAGAGACAATTAACATCTACTAAACTATAGGATGAAGGAAAAATTAGTGGAAAAGGCTGGATGTTTTTAGGGAAATCATTATCTCAAAACATAACATTCAGAAAATGAACATCAAGATCAACATCAAGATGGAGAACATAGAGACATGAGAAATCAAGTACTATATTAGATTAAAGATATTTCGAATGAACACATTGAATCTCATGCAGATGTGTGATGTTTTAGCTTCCTTATTTTGACAAAAATTTGGACTTAGATGTATATATACATGTCTATTAAATTACAAGATTGTTTCAAAAATTTTAAAAATACCATATTAATTTTTTTTAGGTGAGTAAACATTAAAACTGCGTGCACAAAAATACCTGAACATTTCATTTTATTAGATAAAACTGTTAATTTTGCGTACACAAAAACATTGAAAATTCCATTTAGTGAAGCTGCATATTAAAATAACGTATTCGATGGATTAATTGCACTCGAATTTACACATTTTTTTAATAATTGTCAAGTAATCAATGTACAAAACAAAACTAATAATCTAAATATACGTAGAATATTTTACACTTAATTAGTATCTAGAATCAAGTGCTGCACATTTAGTGCGCTGCATGCAAAAAATAAATAAATAACAATCATCGCACTAGCCTATAACCAGCAGAGCACATGAACTATTCTAGTGTTAGTAACTATGCTTCAAAATAAATACATAATATATAGATTCATTTGAATTTCTACTGAAATTACAGCAACTAAAGACCAAAGAACAAATTATGAGTCAAAGTATAATTTTAAAAAAGTCAAATAATACATATATTATCAACATAATAATTACAAGCCTAAACTATAAACATATTCTTGGATTGCATCTAAACTAGGAGTACAAACTAATGATTATTGTTTTTTACTTTATTGCAGTTTATAACCGGTAAACTGTATAAGAATATTTTAACATAAAATGTCTTTCTAATACATTGTTTACCGTTTATCATATTTTAAGTCCAGTTATTTTATTAGAATTGTACCCTGTATTAATTATATTATTCTAACTAAAGTGCTGCATGCAATCTATACTGAAGAGAAGTTTGTGAGTTGTGTTTCTTTTATTTTGTTGTAGCTTATTTCTTAAAAATTCTCCAAATACAGTGATGGTAAATCTCTGATAAAAAGCCTAGTAATATATAAAAACTGCTTTTGTACAAAATTCGCTATTTTATCTAGAATTTTTCCTCATATTGTCGATGATGGAAAGAACTCGGGTTTTGTTACAATATATATTTTCAGACGTTTTCCCCCATTTTGCTACAGTTTTATGTGAAAATTTCAATAAAGCCTGTCCTACAGTAGTGATAGTGATCCCCTCTCCCTGCATCAAAATTTATAAAATCTTACATTCATCTATTATTCGTACCCTATAAGCACTATATAGATATCCTAAAAGACTGGAATCAAATTTTCGACTTGAAAGAATGGACTAGTTTCGTTACAGGCGTGTCCTGACTTTTAACTATCAAATCATTTTTCTTTACATTAATGCTGATTACTTTTCTTTCGTTAACTAAGTAGTGCAAGGTAGCAAAAATCGGGATATTAAAGTAATGCTAGATAATAAAAAAGTTGTTTGACACTATTATAACAATGCTACTTTATATTTTTCAAGAGTCACAAGACTTCAAATCTATTTATAATTTTAAAATGGCAAATACATCTAAAATTATTTTGTATTTAAAATACCACCCGAAAACGCTTTAGAATTTTAAACATTAAACATCCCAACTACAAAGAATTATTATACTTCATGCGAGTCCCGGCCACACATATAGCTACAGTAAGCCTTCGGGTCTGTCGTGTGGTCTGGGTTTTTCACTTCATGCGAGTCACTTGAAAAGAATATGAATAGCAGGTTAAGTATAACTGAGTTCTAGCAAAATCGCTTTTATTCTCTATCTACGGAAATATAAAAAAAAATTGACATGTGCTTTATTAAACGTCCTCCATACACCTTTGAAGAGTTGAATCCTTTTATTTATCATAAAATTAAAAAATATTATTGTCGTATAGGGTTTATTTGCTAATTTTATTATTTATGTTCCAGAAAATTTCATAAAACGATTTATCTAAATTTAAAAAAATATATATATATAAATTTATTTAATAAATTAAAAAATTCTGTGTGTTCCACATTAAAAAATCAAATTTGTCGGTTTGAACTCAAATTAATTTCTGGAAAACATCCACTGGCCACATCTAATCATAAAATGGCTATAGACAATTTTGATTTGTAATGATCAAGACTGATAATGTAGTTCTTGAATAAATGTATAAATTTATTTTAATTACTTTACTGGTATCAAATAAGAATATCTGAAAGCTGAAATAAATTTTATTTCACGACTTTAAACGTGGAAGAAAAAATTCGATTGATAGAAAATTCCATAAACATTTTTAGAACACATGTGCAGAAATAAAGATAGTAATTTAGGTATATATTCACGGAGACCGTTATAGGCCAATTCTACATAGAAGTCTCATTTTTGCTCCAAGATAAATATTCATATTATTGCCTATTTTCAGAGAATTTTAAATTTTTAGATGTCCATGTGTATTAGTAAAAAACTCTATATTTTATATAACAATATCGGAGAATAAAAATGCATTTCAAATATAACTGACATCATAAGAAATAAATACTGTTACATCAGTTACAAAATATATTGTAATATTTGAAATTATGGTTGATAAATAAGGCATAAATAGATATGCATTTAGTCTATTAGTAATTTAGTATTGTTTATAAGCAAAAAATGCCATTCTAACTTTAACATTTTGATAGTATTTAATTTTTTACTGAATCAGCAATTACATCTTGCCAAATAGCGTTACATCAGTTACACAGTTGTAAAATGAAATTATAGAGGTATATTCATAGCAAGAAATTTTTTTTAAAGTTGCTATATGATAGCCATAGGTAATAAATATTTTAAAGCATAAAGTTTTACTTTGTATACCATACTGAAAACTCCATATAAATAAAACTAGCTAAAGGAACTGTTCAGAAATGGTTAAGAGAATAAATTTCTTAATTGAGAAATTTCTAATACGATCTAAAGAATATTTGTAAAGTGAAGATTCGTAAATTTTATACATTATGATTAATTATTAAATATATCCGATTAGTCAAAATCGAATAGAACGGATAATTAGAAAAATAAAAGCGTGTCAATGAATATAAAAGGGATTTTTCGGGTTAAAGACCATTAACATTTATGCTTCTAATGAATAATTTTTGCTTAAAATACATCCCACTGAAATGTAGAATATATTTGAATTACAAATTAAAATTACCTAGCACATCAATTGATGATAGTTAGCTTTGCTTCCAATCTTTCCCGTCCGTTACATTATTGTTTAGTTACTAATTTATAAAATGTGGTTCAAATGAAAATAAAAAAAATACATATATCTTATCCATAACTTAAAGTGAACATTAAATATCACAGCCTCAATATGGTGCGGCATTTAAATAATAGATAAAGGAATTATTCTTAGATGTTAAAGTAATATATATCTAGAAAAGAACAGTATCAATTTAAGAGTTCATTTAGTCTACTTGCCTAAATTTGGATGCGTGGCGGCAGGGCGAAGCTTCTCAAATCTCACTGTTGGACGGTGACCTTGAAATGTTCTTCGGAATTGGTGAACTCTGTGCTCCCAAGACTCATCACTGAAACATAAAGTACCCATTATTTCGTCAAGCTTTATGTTCCTTTAATATATCTATACCAGTTTATTCGTTCTTTGAATAAGATAAGTTGTGTCTAATCCAGTTACTTATAGTCGTAATACGTTTAACTATTGATTTTCTAAACAAAAGCACACACACACACACATACACACGCACACAAATAGAGCTACATTTGTCATACGTGAATCAACAGACTACCATTTGACAGACATTGTCTATATTTAACATTCATTTATCGACTATGTTCCACGATGAAATACGGTAAATGATTGGTAAAGAAATTGATATTATTTTGGAGGTTTTTAAACCCCTAACTCAAATCCCCAACTTTGGCAAAACATTCTTCTTGGGCAGTTTCAGAACCACTAAAAATGAAATTCTTAAATGTGCACTTTGGCTGTGGTTTATGTCAAAGAGCAGAGTTAAGAATTTCATTAGCAAATTCCATTTAGTTTCATGAGTAAGTTCCATTGAGTTTCACCAAAGACCGTAAATAAGTGGACCAATCATCAAAGAAAAAACATTGAATCTTCATTTAAAAAGCTTGCTATTTACGTTCAACAGATTGTTATATGGTATTCATACACAGGAGAAATTGTGGCACATAGCACTTACTACAGAAGTCTAAATTATATCTGAATTGTAAACAACAGAAAAAAAAAATAAAAACAACAATTCAATACCTAGTTTTATTGCTCTTGTTATGAACTGAATCATTTTGATAATTTATAACTGAAATGTGAAGTAATGCAAACGGTCCTATCTGCCCCATAAGTAGGGACACGAAAGACCTTGAGGGACCTTTCGTTTCCCTTTTGTATGAGACAGTTTTGTCGTAAGCTTTTCATCTTCCTCAAACTTTGCTAGTTTAAATAAATAACATGTCGATTCTTATGCTTTCTATTGTTGAGACACAGACCGTCCGACCTACCAGAAAGGTGTAAGGTAACTGTTTGGATGGCCAGGAAGAGTTATGCTCTCTGTGTCTTTCTTTTACAGAATGGAAGTTTTGGTTTTCTTTTAATTTGTAAAAGTGGAAAGATTCGCCTTTCTAAGCCAACGGACAACTGCTTGACGGTAAGATCATTATCTGCCCCTTCCATAATCTCGCCCGGCGGAAGCGAGATGGGGGGGGGGGGCAATGACCTTATTATAAATCTGACTACATTAGGTTTTCCTCGATGATAATATAAGTGTTCAAAAATTTAACCTTCTAGGTCATCAGGAGGGCTACTGAAAAGTCTGAAAACACTAAAAAGCCCAATTTTCTTCGCCTATGGGTAATAAATTGAAAATCATACTATACTAAGTTCTATTCAATAGTCAACACTATGCATGTGCAAATATTCAATCTTATAGGCCACTAGAGGGTTTCAGCAGGGGTCTAAAAATACCTTTCAAGATATCACTCCCATTTTTTCCCTCCCCTATAGAGGTAATGCGCTAATTCGCGCTAATCCGTAAGTTCTGATGTACCGTAGTCTATACTATAAGTATACGAAGATTTAGCTTTCTGTGTCACTTCTGGGGATTTCTGGATGAGGGTCTAGAAAGACAGAAACATGCAGTTAGACAATTATATACAGTAATGTTTCCATTTAAGTTTTATTAAAAACACACTGTATAGTGAAAACAAAATATCCACGCATTCAATATTTATTACAACTCTTTGAATGAAATGCATTTAAAACGGATATTTTCCAGAATTTGCGGTTATTATGTGCATACTAGTCAACTTAGATAACAATGTAATTTAATGTCTCTAAAACAAAGAAGAAAATGTTCTTGTTTCTTATTTTAATATAAAATTTTAAATAACACTATTGATTAACCTATTTTACTTTCTTGCTTGGAGTTCCATATATCTGTTACCAATATTAGGCAAAAAAAATATATATATATTGACAATACTGCTATTAAACACAATTATACTAAGAACTTTTATGTCTATAAATTTGTTGATCTCTTTAGTACATATTGTGCTGATATTTTTACTTTAACTCCTACCAACTTGAAGAACGTCTGTTTTTGTACTTGACATGTTTACTGTTTAATATTCTGATATTTTATGTTCTATGCATTTTATATTTTGTAGTTACGGTAATCGGATTTAATCTGCAGTTTCCCCTTGAATTGAATAAATAAATAAATAGAAAGTAAATAAAAATGATGTAGATATTACAGCAAGACCCTAATTTCAAACGGAAACACAGTCAACATGATCAATGGCGAACAAATCACTTAAAATAGCCGTTATTGGGTTCTATATCGCATATTTAACCTTTTGCTTACGGGTGGGACAGCGTCCATCCCAAACGAAGAACCTCTCAAAAAGACAGGTATCTGACATGCTCTATCCCAAACAGTTCGATCCCCTCTTGCAGACATTGGCGTCCATGGACGCCAATGCCTGCAAAGGGGGAATTAATTATGCTGTTATTAATTATTATTAGGGGGAATTATTTATGCTGTTATTAATTAATTATTAAGTTAGGGGGAATTAATTACGCCTGCAAAGGAGGAATTGAAATGCTTGCAAAGGGGATCGAACTGCTTGGGATAGAGTATGTCAAATATCTGTCTTTTTGAGAGGTTCTTCGTTTGGGGTTGACGCTGCCCCACCCGTAAGCAAAAGGTTAATAGCAGATGACAAATATAGCAAGCCATGATTGACCTGGAAGTCTATGCCCATGTGGTCTTTTTAACTCAATCTACCCTAGCTTTATAGTATTTATCAAGGAATCTGTGGGAGTTTGTGGAAACGTATTCTGTCTAGAAAGAACCAGTGAAAAGAGTGTCACCGCATTATTATGCACGAACGATGTTACCTTGTGTTGTATTTGGTCCTATTGATTGTCAGGCAGGGTGACATAGGTGACGCCGGTGCGGTACCATCGCTATCGTTGTTCTCGTCGTCCTCTGATATGGAAGGAAGTGTCAGTGACGGTGCGCCATTGCCTTCGTCCATCTGTGGAGGAAAGATTCACACAAATTTCAAGTGCACTTTATAGCCAGCTGCAAGAGTGTCGACATTTAGTATATAAATTTTAAAAATAGGTTCGTCGAATGTCCAGATAATAAAAATACGGTTATTTGGGAAATGGAAAAATCAACGCTTTCTGAATAATCAAATACGTTTTTGTGTTTTGGATGCAAGACTTAAAAATTTCCCCCAGTTTGCCTGCCCGCTCTCCGAAATGAAACATCACTCCTTATTATAAATATGTGATAAAAATTTCTTTGCGATTGAGAAGCGCCTTTACTACCTTAAATTTTATCAACATCTGCGAGCGGTCTCTCACTCATGAATTACATAACCCACAAAAGATTCCCGTCCTTCCTCAATAACCGAAATAAAAGCCGACTTTGTTTTGGCTTGCCACGAACCTTCCCTTAAAACGCCACTGAAATTGTTTTCAGTCCCTCAACATTTTATTTCTTGCACTTTTTGATTTACTCTTTCCTATGAGATTTTTGAGATCATATTCTCATATAGATGGTCACTATATTCTTGTTCGAGATTGCTAATTAGCCCAAAAATCCTTTCAGTAAATTGCTTTTGATTTAAATTTCACCAATTTTTTGAAGTTTTGAAAAGTCGGTTTAATTCTACAAATATGACCTTTCGACCAATACCAAGATAGGCTTCCTGTAAAAGTATTCAATTTAGTGATTATCACAGGATTATATCTAATGAAGCGGAAACATTTTTTGTTTTTGCAATAAACGTGATAACTATATTTTACAATATACATTAATCAGATAATGTTGTTATTAAAATGACAAGTAATAATTTGGAATTTTTGAAATACACCACCATGAAAGAGCGAATAGAGTGTGATACGGGACATACAAACTGAGATAACATATATAAATAAGTGATGTTAATTTCAGAAGAATAATGCAATACAGTAATGGCATAGATAGGGGGATCAGTAGGTAGTAGGACCACTTGCGGAAATACAATCAGCGACCCTTCGAGGAACAGATGCAATGAATATGCGGATAGTTTCCTTAGGGATGGATGGTCATATGCCTTCAAGCATCCTCCACAGGTCGTTCTCTGTTTGAGGCGGGGACAGAGAAGTCAAATGATGGCCTATCATGTCCCATACATGCTCTATGGGTGAGCAATTTGGAGACAGTGGAGGCCAAAGAAGCGTCTGGATACCTTGCAAGTCTTGTCTGCTAGTGGTTGTCGAGTGCAGTCGCACATTATGTTGCTGGAAAGCAGTATTTTACAATCGCTGAAGGTAGGGTAGTTCAACTTGCCTCAGCACCTCATCCACATATCGTCGTACTGTCATTGTGCCTCTGATACGAACCAGAGGTGCCGCGTTGTCGAGCAGTATGGCCTTCAACAATAGGATTCAATCGCAATAGGATTGGATCTGTTTCCACGTCATCTGCAGACTCTCACACGACGACTGTAATTCGAAAAACAGAACGTAAATTCGTCGCTGAATCCTGTCCCATTTAGTCGTCCAAGAGACTCGGGCCCTACATCATCGCAATCTCTCATGTTGGTGTCTTATCGTCAATGGCAGTCTTCGTAAAGGACGGTTTGAGTGCAAACCGCTTACGGACAATCTTCCAGAAACTGTTGTCGCTGATATTGGAACATCCAATGCACCCTGCAAACTCTGCAGAATATCAACAGTCGTTATTTGTGGAGCTGCTACGGCATGCCTTCGAATGCGCCGATCAACGCCTTCTGACGTACGTCTGGATGGATCTGTACTACTGTGACGATTCGCGTGCCCTTTTCAAGCCATCTTCTCCAAATCCTTTGCACAGCGGACGCATCTACGGGCCTCTCACCGGTACGACCACCCAGCCGTACTTAGGCCTAAAATGAATTCCCTCGCACGATCATCCAAATGCTGAAACAGACTTCGACATCATCGGCCAGACATTTCTTCAATAACACGTGTCTTCTGAAACGAAGACCAGCTCCGAAAACAGGTTTTCTCAATCGACAATCACGTGACCTATACTTGCATTTCAGATCATTTGCATACATCGCTAGCAGCGTTTGTCTCGCAATTTGCATAATTATACGGCAAAAGCTTCATGGTGTTGCATTTTCTATGTCGGGTAGTGTATTTTAACAATAAGCGATATATTTATACAGTAACCGCAGCTCAACTGAATTTTACCACATGAAAAATTTTTAGAATAATTGCATCTGTGTCATATTCTATTTCCACTAATGGATTAAAACCCGATATTACAAAAATCAAATCAAATTGATTAATTGCGATGTGAAATAATTTGTTAATCTGTGCTATATACTACTTGTGAGTCAGAGAAAATCAAAACAAATTTATTCAATTTAATATGCAATATTTTGAGAATATTACATATGCGACATATTCTTTTGCTTAGCTAAACACAGGAAAGTAAAAAGCAAGGAAAGTCAGAAATTGCATTGCAATATAAAATATTTAATGCATCTCACAGTGGGATATCACACTCGTGGGGTTTAACAACTTGAGGTCGTAAAGATTAGAAGAAATATAATCAATTGCAATGTGAAATATTTCATACTCACATCCGTTTCATATCCCTCTCGAAGGTTGTACGTGAGATCGTGCAAGATATCGTGACAGAATGTCTGTGCAAACTCTGGGTACAGCTTGAGCACATCCAATAAGCCTGGAATGTGCAGACACTTGAGATCACAGTAAGTCAGAGCTTTCACATCACTCGAAGATTTCAAAACCATATCCGTTCCAGTAACACTTATGTCAGAACCAACCAGATCTCCTTTACCTATGTGATTAAAAAAAATATGAGACTATACATGGTTTAACATATAATAACTTACAATAATAGACGTACTGGATTCAATTGTGTTTGAGCTATGGATTATAACAAGTTCCTTATAAATTACGTTTGCAGTGCAGTCACTATCATCGGTTGACCGGTTTTGAATTAGTCAACGTCCGCACTGAATAACAGATAGCTCTTCCAGTAACAAGAAAGCTATATGCTGCAGTTTTGCAAACCTGTATGGTGATAAATACATGTAGTCTTACTATGCAGTTGGATTCAAATCTGTGGAAGATTGAACTCAAATTTCGCGGGTTGTAGTGATCAGGTTCATAGTAACAAAACATAGTAGTTTTGTAAGTCTGCTATTGGCGTTGTTTTGCAACTATAAAAGGTTCTATTAAATTAATAATTGTTAAAAGTTATAAAAGACACGATTAAATTATCTTAGTACTGATTTGTAAGAACTTCTATCAGAAAATCGAAGTATAAATTTTATAGTTTTTAACGATATATTTTAACGATTTTTTTTAAAGATTTTTATAATTTTTAAAGTTATGTTTAAGATCTAGATTATTCCAACAATATCCACTCTAAAAAATTAATGGAGTATGGTTCTGGCATTTGCTGGTCATATGATTCGTAATATCTGGAAAAGGAAAGTGTTATGCTATTTGTTTCTTATTTAAGTTTTTCCATTTAAGAATATTAGTCTATTTGTACTTACTGTCTTAGACATGGTTATCTTAGTTCCTCCGGGTTGGATTTCTGAAGTTTACATGATAAATTGGGTTGATAAATTGGGTTGATATACATGATAAATTGGGTTCTGAAGTTTACATGATAAGAGGATAAAATACATAAATTAGAAAAAAACTTTGTGCTACAGAAATTTCGGTTAAAATACCTGTTTAGTGCCATTCAGACAATGCATTCTTGTCTTTTTCCACATGCATTTGCAATTAATATTAGACACATGGGACATATCCCAGTCTCACCTATAAAATGAATAAGATGTCAGTCATCAAGATTCTATTATTTGTAGGCCGGAGACAACCTGCATTTAGTTCTTCGGTGGCGTTGGGTCAACTACCGCCTCTTGCTATAGATGTCTGGAAGCCAGATTACTCTCACGGAGTCAGTTCCAAATAGTTTGCATCGATATAACCGTTCCAGTATCTACCAATAGGATTCATTTTGTCTAAATTGGGAGATTCACTTTTTTAAAGGATAACCGTCTAACTATGTGTATTCAGCGTCAAAAATATAAATTTACAATCTATAAACTAACTTTACTAAATCTTAATTAGCTCTGACAAATTCCAGCAATATGAAACGGGATATGCTTATCAGCTATTTTTTGTATAATTGCAAGACATACGCTGGCATGTGATCGATCCCCTCTATTTCTTCGAACGGTCAACACAGAGTTAGTAAGTTACTGTTTAAGAGGATAAAACGTGAATTTTCTTTAATGAAGCTTGAAATTTATATTATGCAAATGGCTATTATAGAACAGCGTCTATCAAAACGTTGAATATTTGTGTATAATCTCATGAACTACAAAAAATAGGTGAGCTGTACTTTATTTTGAACTCACCAAGTATAGCAACAACCATTCCATGCTGAAGTACCTCCATGGAACCGTTGCAGACAAGATGAATGTAGGTGAGGGCGTCCCCAGTATGTACTAAGTACTCTCCGGGGGCGCAAAAGTTGCTCCTCACGTGCCGGGACAGGAGTTTGAGGCAGCCCTGGGGTGCTTGCTCAAAAATAGGAAGTGTGAGGATCTCTTTGTGCAGGTGCATGGACACGTCGCCTCGAAGCTCGTCGGGGAATTCACGCAAAATCTGCAAAATTGTAAAAGCAAATATCAATTTCGTCGGCGTGATTGCAGCAATCAGTGGTGTAGCATATTTTTGAACCTTGTATCTAGTGTGGGACAGACCAGTGGTTATCGCTCAGAGATGGGATTCTCGTTGATGTTAGAAACTCATGTTGGGATTCCCAGGAATGAGGCTGCAGATGGTTGCGCTAAGGAAGCTGCTCTGCCGGAGAACCGTTGGTGGCACTTGCCCCTTATTCGCTGCTATCCCGCTTTGTTCGGACGGCAGTGCTTGAGGAACGGTGGACCTACAAAGCGTCTCTGACCTCGGGTTCGCGGGCTCAATCTTTTCGTTCGGTTCCTGACTACTTCTTTCATGCTTTTGAATGGGCTTTGTTAATTTTTCTTTTGGCCCATGGTCCTTTTCCCGAGTACCTGCGCAGATTTAAGGTCATGATTTTAACGGCTTGCCTGGAGGGTTCGGGGACGCTGACCATTAAGCGTTTTTATATAGGTCTAGCCAGGATCGCCATCTGGGTAGGCCATCCGACGAGAATAAAGCCGTTTGGCTATTTAGGGTTTTGACCAGGTGAAAATCAGAGCCTGGATCCGGATTGTTGATCTGGCGGCTAATAATGGGCTGCCTGATTAGTTTCAAGTTTTTTAGCGTTGAATGTAATTTTCTAATGTTTTACCAGTATTTTAATAGTATCTTTTAATGGTAATTTTATAAGTATCAATAATAATCAATTTGCATAACTAGGTATATAACATCTATTTTAAATTAATGTTTAAATTCGATTGTTTGTAATTATATTTTGGTGATGGTTTTACCTATCAGTATTGATAAAGACTGGTGTAATTAATGTTATTACGTGTATAAATGATTTGTAAAAGTTTTTCTTTAAACGAATACTGTTACTTCTGGCCGGGTCTGTGCTTGATTATTGATCCCTGTAAATTTTATTTACAAAAACAATCCTAATTTATTACCCAAATTGGTTACTAATTTCCCTTGTTATACTTGTATTATAATAATGTATTATTTTTGTTTTCACAAAATGTTACTAACAAGTGTATCGTAATAAATTTTTAGGTGTTTGTATTACTTAGGCGTCAGGACGCCAAGTGGGATTTGGTTTGATCGTTTTCTCAAACGTATTTTATTAGTAACTTATGAATTTTTTAATCGTAATTTTAATAGTATTTTTTAAACGTAACCTTGGTGATAATTGTTATTGATTTGTTTGGTAATTAGCTAAAAAGTGCGTTTTTTAATTTTTGAATTCTTGATGCTATTATTTCTAAGCGGTTTTAAATCGGGTATTGTTAACAAAAACGTTTAATCCTACTTTCAAATCATAGTTTTTCATCGTAATTTTTTACTTAGTTGTTAATGATTATTGTACCTGTAATTTGAATGCTTACAAGGTATTAATGTTTATTATTAAGGATAAAGTGTTTAATTGCTGTTAATTTAATGAATGCATGAGTTGTATTTATGCTGATACTGATGAGTGTATTGGTTATCATTTATTTATTATTTGTAATATGAAAAAAAAATGTTATTCTAAGTTAATGTTTATTTGACTGTATTGTTAAGCAGCTTTTTGACATGTTTGACCATCTTTTGTATTTTGAGTTTTCTTGGTTTTGATGTATGAATTTTAATTGTGACTGGTATTAACAAGTTTCTGCTTCAGTTGGTGTTCTTTGTCTGTTTAGATTTTGTTGTGTTCTTGGTTTTAATAGTTAGATTGACGTAACTTATGGTTGTTCCGATATTGCTTTTTATTTATGACAAATATGTCATTTATTTATATCTATGTTTGTTTATGATTGATTAGTTGTTTATCTGCCTGCAAGTGTTGCGGATGATTATCCTTGCCGCCATTTTAATGTAATTTTGAATGTTTAATAATAGATGACTTGTGGGCGGGGGTGCGTCTTAGAAAATTTATTTTCCCGGCTGTGCATTAAGATGCCTTTTGCCTAGTTGGCAGGCTGCACAGTCTGTGCCGAAGAAGAAGAAAGCCCGCTTCTACATTGCTTCAATAGTTACATCGGATTGGCGGAAGAGCAGCAGAGTCAACTATATGATTTTACTCAAAGTACTTATAAACGTCTAGTAAAGATGAAAAAAAAATACTTTAAGGGTGAGCGTCAGTAAATTTTCTGCCCTATCCGCGCTTTGTTAACTTTCGCGGCACACATATTTCGCCGAAATTCTGCTCAAACAGTTGCGAAATATTTTCTGATAGATAAAATGCAATGCTTAGATTATATTAAAACTAAATTTAATACTCAATAAAACATAGAATATATGTTTTATTTTAATTTAAAATATTTTTGGTGCTGCCATCTTTTGTCGTAATTTAATTCATACCGACTATTTTTATTTTTTAATGAACATTTTTAAATGGCTATTCCTTCTAATACGCTATTAAATACAACAACAGATCATATATAATGCCATAATCACGGAAACGTAATTGAACTTGGACTTGAAGACAAAGGAACTTAAAGACAAAACTGCAGTCTTCAGTGATGTACATTCGGATCCCTTATCAGTTTTATAAAATGATAAATTACCTTTCCGTGATTGTGGCATTATTATTAAATATGATCTGTTGTTGTATTTAACACTGTATTAGAAGGAAGAGATATTTAAAAATGTTCATTAAAAAATAAAAATAATTGGTATCAATTAAATTACGACAACAGATGGCAGCACCAAAAATATTTTGGATTAAAATAAAAAATATATTCTATGTCTTTTGGGGCATTAAATTTAGTTTTAATATAATCTAAGCATTGCATTTTATCTTTCAGAAAATATTTCGCCACTGTTTGAGCAGAATTTCGGCGAAATATGTGTGCCGCGAAAGTTAACAAAGCGCGGATAGGGCAGAAAATTTACTGACGCTCACCCTTAAATGTGCTAAACGGTGCTGGAAGGACGCATATATTTAAACACTCGCACAAATTAAATATTGAAACGTTCGTAGTACAAGGGATCATTAAAATGGCAGTATTTTGAAACTCGCGCATGAATTATAAAGTAATGGTGCCTATCCATACGAGAAATTTGTAAAATGTCTATACTCTGTTAGGATTTGCGAATAGCAGGGATTGTCACCGCGTATCTGAATCCTGATAAACATGTTTCATAGTCAGTTAGAAGATTAAACTGTGGGCAGGACTGGACTTCCTATTGAGCTAGGATACTGTTGATATGTGGAAAACCACACGTCCCGTAAGGACGCTAAGTAGGCCGATCACGTAAAGTGGAGTAAGTAAAAAAATACATAATACAAGTAATTAAAATGAAGAGACTTAATTTAAGAACAATAACAAAAAATTATTTATTAAGATAAAACCTCATTTAGCAATTTTAACATCTGTAATTCACATACTATCATCCTTAGTGTAATACATTAAGATATATAAATTCCCTTCATTCTATTATCAAAATATGAGTTTCACAGTTATTACCTATCCAGGTACATTAAATCACCAATCTTACATGCCATTGTCTTATGGCCCAGGTTAACCTTATTTAGAGGGTTCAGAGAGTCAAAAAGAAGCCTTCGTGTAAAAATATGTATAGAAAGGTCCTACCTATGCCATCATCAAAGTACCCCGGACTTGTCGGCTCGTTCGTGGTTGCACCGTTCCGCTGAGTTCGCTCTTCTCCTCGTTTTCACCACCAAAATTCAAGTCCTCGAACTCTAAATTTTAAAGTGCAAAGTTGCTCTCTGTCTCTTCCCCCTTTACAAGGCGCCCCTGTCCATAATTGGCTAAGTAAATTAACAGCTACGCCCTTCAGCTATATTATTGGTCAAGGCCCCCCCCTGAAATATAAGATATGAAGTCTCCTGTTTTAAATCGTTGAAAGTTCTCACGCGAATTTTCCCATGGTCCAAGTGATATGAATTGACCTCTCGGGTCAGGAAGTTCAACCCCTTCCGTTTTTTCCCGACCGTCCAAACAGTTACCTTACACCTTTCTGGTAGGTCGGACGGTCTGGGTTTCAACAACAACAACCCCTTCCGTTTGTCATAGCACCTAATGCTGACATGAACTTGAGAAGCCCCCTCTCTTTTTCGAAACCATGTCCGGTGCAGCTGCATTAGAGGGAGCGTTATACTTATTGCCTCACTGCATGAGGGACCGTCTTCTTAGGTCTACTTCCTCTTTCAAAAGAGCAATGTTATATTGGGATTGCAAATTACAATATAACAACTGTCCCCAGGTATTTAGGAGTCTAGCGGAAAATTTGTAGAAATGGAAAATTAATTTGCTACTGATAGAAAAACGTTTTCAAAATCCAAATTAATAAAAAAGGAGCTAAGAACTTGTATGTTACATAACTGCTAACATTGAAATTCATTGAAAGTGAACTAATAAAATTTTTTATTGGATAATATGTAACTTTGTAAAAAAGAAACACAGCAAAATTATTTTAAAAATAAATAGCCATTTATGTTTAAATATCATTATATTTTATTATTATTATTATTATTATTATTATTTTGGCACGATTCAAAGAAAACACGGAATATGAATTTTATGAAATAATTTATTTTAAGTTTTCGTCATATGCCATTTCTTCAAGATAGACTGTATATAAATATTAAGATAGCTGAATTATTTATCTAAAAAATAAATGGCTCTCTTAAAATTCTCAATCCAGTACTGATTGTGAGTACGGCTTATATGACTCACTACAGAATGATTTTTCTAGGTACAGAATTTAGAAATACACAGTGGTACTATCTACAGCAGTTGAAAATGTCTTCTCATTTTTTTTAAAAATTGGTATAAATAATTAAACGCAATCCTTAAATGGCACAGTGCTATAGACAAGTGATACTGCCTATGGCTTTTTAAAACTACAATCTTTTGGATATCATTTGTAACTATTCTTGCTAACCCAAAACCCAACTAAGACATTTTTGCGCATGGATACAATAAAAGTGCCTCTTGATATTGCGATCAATAATAAATCAAGACTCCATTCAACCTGAATATCTTTACATACTTTGAATGAAGCTTTTGAATGCAGACATTTTTTTAGCGCCTTTGTGTAGTAGCAATACCAATTCACATGCCCTATGTATCCGTGTGATAACTTGTACATATCTGGTACTTTAAATAAATGTTTCAAAAGTTAAACTTAATACATGTTTATTTGCCCGCTGTCGGATTCTTCACTCTTCCCGAGGGAATCCTAGAACAAACAGTGTCTCTTAAAGTGCGGTTTGGCTGGTGGGCCCCGATGATTCCTGGATAAATGGGCAGTGATTTCTTGTTCTATCAAAATGAGCTATAGCAACATTTTCGCTGTAAAACTGATAGCAATCGGATACATTTCTCATTGTGAAGTGGGCCGTGATAAAAGAAGTTTGAGAATTTCCGACCGAGAAGATATTCAAGTACAATGCGATGCTGATTCCTAACGTAACTGTAAAACGTGAAGTTAGTCATAGTAACCAATCGAGAACTTATAATCAATCGTAATTTCCAAGTACACCGCACAGCATCATGCAAATACAACGGAGTGTGACAATAAAACTGCCGACTAGTTGCACGCTCGCGATTAGTTGCTGCCGCTTTGCTTGACAGATCATACTGTTTACATGTCCTAACTGCTATCTTGGTGCCAACTTGTAAGATATAAGTTGCTTTTTTCCAAAATATTCGCAAAAAACATACATCGAGTAAAAGGAATTATACCAATTAAACCGTTATTTTATAAGGACATTACATAAAAAAATTAATGAAACCTGTTAAAAATAAAATTAAATGTTCTCAATACGTTTTCATAATTTTTGTGAAATATTTTACAATTTTGCACGATTCAAAATAACTCCAGTAATTTTTATGGGAAAACTGCTAATTCAATGTTATTTTTAGCTCGTATTCCTTTAAATGTGTAACTTTGAGAGATGCGAAGAATGAAGTCATTCAATAACTATAAGTCACAAGATAAAGACAAGGTTTTCTGTCCTTGGGCTGGGAAGTTCCAGCTTTTACAGTGTGCGGAAATTAAATGGGAATGGGAAATGAGATTTTTGAAAGTAGTTGTTAAGGAGTGAATTGCAAAGGGCAGTTCAACGATGGTACAAATCGTGGTTACTACATCCTCGTTTGGCAGGAATGAGTCCTCAGGCTTTTTTAATAGGAGCGCTTGGAGCCGTTTGGAGAATTTATGAAGCCATGGCTCGTAGACCAACAGGTTATAGATTGTCTTGTGCTTGAGACCTTATGGTGAGTCGTATGGGCTTGGTTGAGGAAGTTAGCGATTGTAGTAACATTTGAGATTTTACCCAGTTCGCGCAAAATTTTTGAGATAATCTTTGAATTTACATTTCAAAAAGTGTCTCATTTTGAGATCTTTCTGGATGACTTCGAGTTCAAGATATCGAGGAGAGTTAAGAATGGAAGAGTTAGACTCCTCAATAATTTGAAGTTTCCTTATGTGAGTTTCGACGGCGCTACTCCACAATTGGAAACTGCACGTCATAATGTACAAGATAGATTATTATGTAAACGGTCAACAGGGAAAGTGAGGTATTGGCCACATCGCGTTGTTTTAATGTTTACCTCGTTGGGATCAATGCCGTGATTCAAAGACCAGGTGGTCTGGAAGTAATCGGTCATCCTCTGACGGAGCTGCTTGGGGATCTGATGAAGCCTGAAGAAGTCCTTCAGATCTCGAAGCTTCGTGTGGTACTGCGAACGCCGAGAATACATCCTCTGGATGATAGCCGTCACGTTCCCGAATACCGCTGCATGCATTAACGCTGCGATAAGCAAAAGAGAAGAAAATGTTAGATATATTCATGGAACAGGCAAACATTTTAGCAAAGACGTGGATGTTCACACGTCGTGGATGTTCACATATTATAAAATCAATACAAATTCAGAATAATATCTACTTATATCTACTTAATTCTAAAAATCTGATTTCGGTTAAAATACCTAATCAAGGCCAAGTAGCAGCAGATGCCGGAAACTCTAAAGTGGCAAAGTGAGCTTGCCTTATAAGATACTTATCAACAGTGAAATTTAGTAACATAAGAATTTGCGGATAAATTTGCCAGCAAAGTTAAGTTCTGACAAACTTATGTTTCTTTATATGAACTTAAGTTTGCCTCAGTATTTAAGTCCGAAATATTTGAAATTTTGAGCTATTCCTAGGTAAAGCTGGATTGTCTAAGATGCTTTTAAGCAAAGTCTGAAATTAAATAACATTAATTGGGGTCCAGAATATAGTCAAACACATTTAAATTTACAGAAGTTGAGTACTTCCTCATTAAAGTGTAAAATATTAGATAACTGCTTCAAGGTCGTTATGAATCCTCTTCGTCAGGACATCAGAAAATAAGTATTAGCTTACTGAAAGGTTATATACAACTGAGAGGAAAAGGAGAAGCTATACAACCGAGAAGAGATTCAAATGACGAAATCGAAGCATCAAAGGAAATCGAAATAAATTTGAAAATCAAACCTATGCACCCTGTTTCTTTGTTATCTGTACATACATTTGTTCGAGACAAAGTTGTTTAAAAATTACCTTTAATTGCTATTTCAGATATGTGAATGATGTATTTATTCTAACGTAGAACATTTTTATATATCTTCTACTTTTAATTTTCACAGTTGATCCTCCTATTTAATTTACGTATGAAATTGAAATGAACAATCAACTCCATTTCTTAGATGTAAAATGTATTAGTTTAGTACCTCCTCAGCATAATAACACTCACTTGACTGTATACAGCGGTATTCATGCCTGCTTTTCAACTTTAACTCCAGAAATTCATTTTTTCTAAAAATCTTTAGCTGAAAATAGTGGCATTATTATATTATTGTTATGGATTTAAAAAAAAAATACCGGCTTCTAATGCCATTTTTATTTTTAATACATCTTTATATTCACCATAATTTTTTACCCTGCTTATAGGGATCTGTCATTTTGCTCTTTCTAATTTTCATCATTAGACTTTTTTGTAGAAATTTTGAAATTTTTAATAAACAATTTAGATTTATTTTCTCTTTAGCATCAGAATCTTTTCCAACATGGAGTCACTTTCTTTGACAACTTACTTTTAATGGTTGCAATATTTATTTGTCTTGGTATGATTTGAAAAGCATTTAACTCGTCTTCGATCGTCATTCACAGTTGTAAATAAACTTTTAGCTAGTACATAGTGATTTTTTGACCTGACGAAGTAATAGTAGTAATAATAAGTAGCTAATAATGTCCTTGAAACAAGTGTCTTTTTTATTAAAAAAGTACGAATCATTTGTCAATAATTGCAAAAGTATGTTACCCTAAGAGAATTTAGTCAAAGTAGGCCCTGCTGTCATGCACCACGATATGCATTGATTGCCTCTAACGCTGTCATCATGTTATCCCGTCTATATTTCACTGCAAGGTAGTAAAATATCGACGTGACTGGTAGTAAACTGACTTTACGTACCTCCAATGAGCATTGTGAGTATGGAAAAGACCTTCTCGGCGTTTGTGTTGGCGGATACATTTCCGAATCCAACACTCGTGAGGCTAGTGGTGGTGAAGTAGAGGGCTGTGATGTAGGCTGTTGTGATGTCTGTCTCGTTGACGTCGTTGTAACCCATTTTTATGGCTAGCTGGTGAAGCCAACCTGCGGCAAGATGTAAATGTTTTAATAGAACGTCAGAATATACATCAACAAAGAAGAATTCGTGGGTAAGACACATTTTTTTCTTTCCCACAGAAAGTTTAATCATCAAACTCAAAATAAGCGCAAATAGTTATACACTGCTGGCACTGGACTCAACTGATGAAAATATTTAGTTTCCAAATGATGTTTAGATAATATTAAGAAGTACAAAAATAATTAGTACAAAAAAGTAAAATTACTGTACGAAAACTATAAATGAATTACTGAATGAATTATGGAGTGTTGAATTATTGATATGAATTATAGAATTTAATGGATTTATGATAATATTTGGATCCGTTTTCAATCAAATTAGAATTTATTAAATCAAGAGTCATCCTTAACTGGAAACAGTATTAAACATGGACATTTTGAACGATTCTTTTTTTCGTGTTGAAGATCCAGACAGTCCGACTCACAGAATCGCTTCGTGTGTATATATTTCTTGACTCATATTATTGCGATAGGTCCAATAACTATAAAGCGGGGCGCGACAACCCAGTGGTTAGCGCAAGGGAATTGCACTCGGTCGGTCGGGGTTCAATTCCCGCCACTGCCAAAACTGCCACCGTGTTCACACGAAGTGAACACGTTAAACATGCGGGTCCTAAGTCCGTCCGAGAGGTTTGTGGTAGGGGAAGGAGGGTACGGTTCCTGTGGATGCCTCCCCCACTGGGTTCTGGTCTAAATTGGGCGGCACTTCCCGGCCGTCCAAACAGATACCTTATACCTTTCTGGTAGGTCGGACGGTCTGGGTCGAAGAAGAAGAATAACTATAAAACGAGATTAATATAGAGATGACATTACAAAATTTCATTAGAAACCTAAAAGTGTTATTCACTTTCTTTTAAAATATTAAACATATATAAAATGACAGATTTTTATTTTCTACGCAATATATATTGATGCCGTTAAAAAAAAACACATATCATTCAGAAATAAGTAGCACCAACAAGCACATTTGAATGTTTGTTCCTCGGCATTTATTGCATCTATTTATACGGTCAATATATAACTGATTTAAAGTTACAATTCCTCACACACCATTTATTTCGTTCCTATTTCACCAACATATTCTTTCCCTATTTATTTCAACTCATTTCCCCGCTAAACATCTTACCTACTTCCCAATTGGACGGGTTGGCCTCAATCTCTTCCAAAGCTATGACATACCACACACAAGCCATCCAATGGGCAACTAAGGAAAACATGAGCATGAGCAGGGTCAGGATAATGGCACTATATTGTGAATAACGGTCCATTTTCTGCAGAAGCCTCGCCAGTCGTAGTAGCCTTGTAAGCTTCAGGAGGTGCATTAAGGTGTTCTGAAAGGAGAAAAGATACAGTTAATATGTAGTGTATTAGATCATATATAGCAGTATTTTCTTGTGACAGCTGTTGAATTACTCAACATTTTGCGCTTAGTCAAAATGTATGTTCACATATTGACGGAAAAATTTATATCCGTAACAAATGCATATTACTTAGAACATGCAGTGTGGATGAATAGTGTTTGGTCTACATATTTTAGAGAAATTAATCGCACAAGATAAGGTAATTCAGAACAGCTGTATTTCTAAAACTGTTATACATAAAACTTTAAGTGTTTCAAAATTCAAACATTAATGTTAAATTTTCACAGTATTTTTATTTCTGTATAACGACTTTTTCACCTTTTCAATACGTTCGTATTAAAGAACTTGAGAACTACGTTAAAAAACAGGAAGTTAACTCGTCGATTGTATCACGTTATTGGAATTCTTCTCACCGTTTTGCGTTTTTTTTTTTGTTGCAAGAATTATACAAAAATTTTCTGTCTGTGATACTTTCCTTTTCATAGATTATTATATATAGGAAAATTCTAGTATTTTAGTTAATGACTTTGTTCCATATTTCATTTTTTTTCTATTATCTGCGTGGAGATGCACTGTAATTTTATAACTTTCTTTAAATTTGGTTTTATGGCTTGGTCTTTTCTGTGAAGTTTGAACTTGTTTTCGCCATTTTGGGACATAATTCATTTTTTGGGGAATTGTATGATCTTCTTGACATATTTCTGTGTTTTATGTACTCAAATTATGTGTTATTTTTATGTTTTCAGATTGGCTGTGGTCAAATTAACGCTTCGTTCTTTTTTATGATTGGCATGTCAAATGAACCTTTTGTTCTTTTTTCTGATTGGTTCTTTCTAGTAGAGTCTGAGCACTCTCTTGGTATGTGGTCTTTTAAATGATGGGCACTGAACCGGTCGTCTTGGATAATCATGAAAAAATCATGAAAGATGAACTCCTCCCATTTAAAACTTCAAATAATTATATGCACAAGTTATACAGGGTTCCTAAGAAAGTTATTAACCATCCCAATAACTTTATAAGGAAAAGTCCTTCAGTGTACATGTTAGGTTTATTTATAGTAAAGGGACCATGTCCGATTGAATTTGAGGGATTGCAGTAGCTTTAGTAGAGAATTAAAGAAGTTAGGTACACGAACTCGGTAATAAAGCGGGATAGAAGAAATATGTCAATTGCAAAATTATAGAAAATGGTCCAATTTGTAGCAGTCAACGTAAAGAACTCACTAAATGCGTATATGTAAAGTAATAAATAACCTTCGAATAGTAGTATCACCAGGTACTCTAAAACAGTGACAAATGCAATGTTTGTTAAGGCATTAGATAATGTTCTTTGTCGAATGTGCAACATTGTTGACGGAGGGCATTTTGAGCAGGCTTTGTATTAGATTCCTGGGTATCAATGTATTGTTTATTTTAGCATTCCTGAATAGAACAATCATTCGCCAATAAACATATTGTGTCAAATAAATTTCTTCTCTAACAGTTTTATTAACACAAAATTAAAACTTAGTACATACAACATAAATACAAAAATTAACTGGTCTACTAGTTTCAAGGGTGAATCTAGTAGTTTCAAGTCTACTAGTTTCAAAAATCTTCTTTTGGACCGAAATTAATCACGACATCACTTACTGAAGTTAAGTCGGCAACTGTCAAGTTGCCGACTATATAGATAAAATTCGGTAAATAATAAAACGAGGTTATTTAAAATAATAATAATAGATATGTCACACAGTCATGAACTTACCCTGCTGTAGAGGTTCGCAGCGTAAAGGAGATCAAAGGGTAAGGCAGCAAGCAGGTCGACTATGAACCAGCCTCGGACGTAGTTGATGGCGATGGACTTAGGATTGGCCACCACCTCACCTTTCTTGTTCACGTAGGTGGTTCGAAAATTCAGGATGATATCTGGAACCCATTCACATATATTTAAAATGACTTTCAAAATTTCGAAATAAATATAAGATGTAATAAAATAAATGTTAGCATTTTGTTTTGCCACCATTTTTTTTTAAAGCCATCTGTTTTCATATCACAGACGTTCAGTATGAACCATTTTGTCACAGTGTAGACCATCCAATTTTATCATGGAACTTTTGATGCCCCAACAACGTGTTATTATGATAAAAACTTATCGAAATCAATCGTCCGTTGTACAAATGCAAAAAAGAGTACGAGAACCTTCTCTTTTTCATGATTTGATGGCCCAATATGTTTTTTTCTTTGGAGGTTCTTAAAGGGAAAGGTGTAGTCAAACAAACCGACCACAACTGAGTAGATGAAAGACAACATTCTACAAGAAATTCAACACAAGAAACACCTGAAAATGTTATGAAACATGTTTTTGAAAGAGAAATTATTTGTTCAGCAGATGGATGTAGCCATTTGGGCGATATTATATTTCACACATAATTGGAAAGAAGATGGAATAAACTATTGATAAGGACGAATGAAACAATATTATATATATATATATATATATATATATATATATATATTTGAAATGTAATAATAAGAATTATGTAAAAATAAAAAAAATAAAAATACAATTCAAGTAATATTAACATCACCATAGAAGCAAATTCACGGCCATAATGCCGATAAGAGAAAAGAACAGAACCTTCCCAAATTCGATGATTAATCAGAATTAAATTCATCTTCAGGTCTGAGTATTTAATTCTAATTAACCCAAACAAACGCCTGTTTCAGATTAAGCAATAGTACATTACTATAAATGCTTAAACTCAGACTACAGGCATCAAAAAATGAAAAAATGAAAAAAGGATACATTAAGAAAATTGTATTACCATGCGGCATGAACCATTCCTCTTCTACCACGTGTATACACGATCAACCTCAACAACTTAATCTAGATGCACCGGAATGAACAAGTCGAAATACTACCAGGGAGGCAGTACGAACGTTCACGGAAATACTCCCAAACCTGTCCAGTGAGTCTAAGCTGGAGACTGGACAAGCAATTCAGAATACAACTTCCCAAACATGCAGAACTGAATATGAATATGAATCATAGATGAAAATTCCTACTAAACAAGTAATTCATAGGAAAACTGGATAATCGAGAATGCCACTATACACCATTATAAGGACGCACAAAACGTAGTTTCAATACTGACAAAAGTTACATTTTTTTGCGAAAATAAAATTCAAAACATTAATGTTAATGCATCTTATTTTCCGATTTTTTGATTTTTCTAATGTTTTTGACTTAGTTTATTATTTTTCATTTTTATTTATTTACATAATTAATAAATAATTATATATAACATACACACACACACACATATATATATATATTTTCTCTCTCTCCTGTATGTTAGTCACTATAATTGGGAATGTTTTCTAGGATGTTATCGAGTGAAATTGAGTTGAACACTGAGTTGATAATTTTAATAACAAAATTGGGGGGATATGCATTATTAGTCGCTGTACTCAATAATTCCATAAAGTGCGCTAATCTATAATATTCATCACAAATTTTATTGATTCTAAGAGCCTGGTTTATTATAATATTTCTAAATACAGATATATGCAGACAAGAGTCAAAATGTTGAATTTTTGATGTATTAAATTTAAAATCCTGTCTTTTATCATACAAGTTTATAACCATATTACAATTTTGTAAATTTAAATTTAAATCTAAAAAGTTAGCAACATTTGTGTCAATATATATATATATATATATATATATATATATATCGCCAACAATATATATACAATATATATATATATATATATATATATATATATCGCCTGGCAAAATAGTGTAATTGTTAATTAATACATTAGTCCTCGGTATCCTATATAAATTGGGATATAGGGGATCGATAACCAGCTACCAATTATTCCTCTTTCTTGTTTCGTAGACACTCTTAGATGTCAAGCCATCACTATTCACCAAAACTCATGTATTTTCGCACTTGCCGGGATAAACGTTGTAAGACCTGTCGGTCAGCTTTACCCTCTCAGATTAATAATAATAACTCTAAATATTTAGCTTTTTGTAAAGTGCATAACTGCATTTACAAATTAACATGTATCTCTTGTAATATCTCATATATTGGACGAACAAGCACCCCTCTTCACCTTCGTTTTAATATTCATCGAAGACATATTAAGAAATTTGGATCTTGAGTATCACTCAATTGACAACTCCCTCCTCCTACATATCATCATACTGGTAATAATTTTGAATATGCCCATTTTGACCACCATGGTATTGATAATATTCAATTTCGATTCTGGATATTGTAAAGAATTCGGCTGATAGATCATATTATGAAAATTCACTAATCAAACAGCATAAAACTATTTTTCCATATGGATTAAATCAAATGTATAACAAAAATGTAGTAAAAACTACCTATAAAAATCCAAATTATGATCTCGTTATCTATAAAATCCTAAATTATAACTCGTTTTCTGTCTCATCAAAGAGATCCAGGAGAAGAAATTATAATAATAAAAAGTGTCAAAATCTGAACATAAAAGCTAAAATTACTGAACTAGGAAAAAACTTTAAATCTTCATGTAACATAAATACTATAAAAACCTGGGTATTCACTCTCAGAAAGCAAATATTAAATCAAGTGTTATATAATATTTTCTTAAAGTAATTTTATCATGATGAGCATTTTTCACACCTATTATATGATCTTTTTATAACAAGAGCTTATATTATAAACTTCTATCTATCCATTCAACCCTTTTCTACCTCTAATTATCATCAAAATAAAAAATATAATATTTATTGCGTAATTAAATACAAAATTTCACTTTACAATAATATAAATTTTAATTATTTATTTCAGCAGTATAAACACTGTTTTCCTATTTCTAATACTCAAATTTTCAAAACATTTAAATATAATATCCCTTTAGGTAGACAAATTTTCAATTACAGTGATATATCAAAATCTCTAATAAATCAAAATTCCTATGCCAATTTATTAGTGTTTATAACCAGCCAAATTATTCTAAATTTATAGACGGCAATCATAAACACATAATTACTGGTGATCTCAATATTGTTCAAAATTTAGCACTTAAAAATTTTATGCTTTATGGTACCAAATTTCGAATCCAAAATATATTAAATCACAGTCTTTTAATTAAACAACTAAATAATATCGATCTAGAAAAATTCATATACAAAATTGCTTGTAGTAAAAACTATCCCATTGAAGCTTTCGATATGTGGAAGACCAGCATTCTGACAAATATCCAACATCTTTTAGACAACTTGCCTACATCTAAACCTATAATTAACTTTACAAACTTGAAGCAGGCAATAAATGAACTAAAATCACAATTTGTCATCACATATGTGGATAAAGCTGCCAACAATTATGCCATCATTTGCAAAAAATGTTATGTACAAATCTTTTTAAACGATTTCTTAAATCACAATAATATATTTAAAAAAATTGATTCTTCAGCAACAACTATATCTAAGAAAAGTATTGCATTTCATAAACTATTAAAATTACCTTGCAACAATCTAAGATTCCCTTATATTGTCATGATTCCAAAATTTCATAAAAATCCTATCTCTTTTAGATCTGTAACTATAGGACATAAATCATATGCAATTGTTGATAGTAAATCTCTATTGGTCATACTTAATAAAATCATTTCTAGTATAATTGATAATTCAACTGCTCATATTGTTAATAACAGTTATCAATTAATTCAAAAGTTGGATACGATTAATATTTTGGGATTTAAAACTTATGACTTTAAGGACCTATTCAACAATATTGGCATAAAAATCTATATAAAGTAATTTGGAATATAATTAAATCTTTCTATAATTGACAAAATTTGGATATAGATCAATCTTACATACACTACCTTCTCAAGTGTGGAAACCCCAGACCGTCCGACTCATCCAGAGGACTTGAGCAACTATTTGGACGACCGGTACCTTCTCAAGTGTGCCATTTTTAATAATTACTTGATGCAAGGCAATAAAATTTAAATGCAAATTAAGGGTGTCCCACAGGGTGGCTCAGCCAGTTCAGCTCTTGCAAATCTATATCTACACTTCTTCGAGTCAAATTGTATAAACTCTGCATATACTTTCTATAGATATATTGATGATGTAATTCTCATTAAAATAGCTCCCTCATAAAATGATATAGACTTTTATTTTTTCCCCCAAATTTATCCCTTATACCAAACGAAAGCAACATCTCATCTAGTGTTAATTTCTTAGATTTAACTCTCTCTCTTGATAATGAATATTCAGTTTTGTCAAACATTTTTGACAAAAGAAAAGGTTTTCCATTTAAAATTGACAAGATAATCAATTTTAACTTATGTATGAGTAAACAGGTATACAAAAATATTTTAATAAATCAATTTCATAGGATTTTAAGGTTATGTGAAAATACACAATATAGTAACCATCTAGCAGATTTATTTCAATAGTGTAAGGCTGAATCCCATCCAGATAATTTTGTTAAATATCACTATAGAAAATTTGAATTCAATTTATAATCTGTCATTTATTGTTTTAGTCAAATTTGAAATTGCTATTATATACTTCAAATAGTGAAATATTCTTGGAGATTTTAATTATCTTTGTGATAAGTTTTAGATACATATTATATAGATATTATTTATTAATTATTATTTAGTATAATGAGTAAACATATTTTTCTTTATATCTCTAATTCTTGGGTTTAAAACATGTCTATTTGTATATCTATTGTCTATTGATTGAATATCTTATTCAGGAGTATTTCCTATAATTCACAACAGATGACGCTCTCTAGTATTATTTCCAAATTCTTCATTTGGATAGAGCAATGACATATTAGGCGTCATGAATAATGGTGAAGAAAGGTATGAGTTAATTTCTATCTGCATTCTTGTGGATTGATGGATAGATTAATGATATGTTTGCTATATGCACTCTCATCCTTTTCTTTCCATTTGTATAATATTATTTGTTATTTCCATTTTTGTTTCTGTCTGGTAATGTGTCGGATCTTTTGACGATGTTTCGACCATGTGGCCGTATCGTTGAGCGAAACACATTTGGAACCTCTGTGGATGCAAAGATCCTTGAAAAGCTGGATCTACAGAGGTTCTATCCAATTTCCTATTTTCGGATTGCATCTTTTCATTTATTTTTATGTATTATCATTCTAATAGTTTGAGCCTCCAGATTTTGATAATGCTTTGATGTTTGAACTTGATTTGTATGTATCGTTCTTGCATGTTGATAAATTCATGTGTATTAATAATTTAAAATTAAAATCACTTTGCATTATATGGTAGCAATGGTTTCCTTTTGTTGGATATTTCCTTTCATATCCTCTTTACTTTAATTTCCTCCGTATTATTTTTGAAATAGGGTATGACACTGTTCATGTTTTAAATTAGTCTTATTATATTTATTTTTATATTTATTTTTATTATATATATATATATATATTGATATTGTTTCATTTAAAAATTATTTAAAAACAAAATGGTAGCACTTATTTTATGATACTATGTATGTAATCATACTGGGACGTATCAAAAGTTTTTGCTTTAGTTTTCTCCTTGTTGGAAATTTTTAATACATAATTTAATTTGAATTATGTAGATATAATTATTTATATTATACAAATATAATTATGTAAAACATAATACGTAATTGTTCAAAGACATAGAGCCCACCTAACAGGGGAATTCCAAAAGCTGGTGTTATCTGCAACGGGGGCATGATCCTAATTTCGGGAATATCTTCCATAGACTGATTCTTTAAGAACATGATCGTTGAAACTTCGTGTAGCCTGAGCTGAATTTTAAAGAAATTTAAAGCTGGTAATTTGGTAAGACTGAATTTGTCTACCCCGTAGAGGTTCGCAAAATTATAGAACACTGCAAGTTGTTTGCAGCCATTGCAACTAACGGATATTGTATGCTGACGAGCGTATAAGCGCGAAATCGGTCCATGGATGCAGTTATATGCAAAGGAAGCATTATTCTAATTCTAAGTTCCTACCACTTAAAATTTTAAACAATTTTAAAAAAGTGTTTTCAATGCCCGAACGTGGGTTATTTGTGATGCTATGTAAAACAAAAAGCTGTGATATAATATTTCAAATGGTATGTTGTAGTATATTTTATATAATGGTTTAAATAAATCCGAAAATACAGCCACAGTTAGTTGGATTAATTATAAATAATTAAAATTTCTTAAATCGAAATTTTTGTAGATAAATTTTATGAAAACTTTATTGGTTATCATGCATTTATTTACTCAAATAGCTAATAAATCTTATAAATTATTAGTTGTAATATTGATATTTTGCAGACTTATTTGCATTATATATTAAGAACCAAACAAGATAAATAAATAAGTCTTAAGTCAGATATTTTAATTAGGATAAAGAATCTTTTTGGAGTTTTACAGTTATATAACTATTTAATTCTATTTCGAGGGATTTCAGAGTATAAAGTGTTGTTTACAAATGCCAGTCGTTTGGCTGCTAGGCATTAGATAGCAAGCTCTCCAGTATTTCTCAATCATTGAGTTAAAAGTCAGTAGTGCAGTGCACTCGTCCAAATGTTTTTCAGACATAGGCTGTACTAGGTCACATAAAATACAATCCGGAGAAGCAGCAAGTTCAATTCGATGGAGATGAGCCCTGAGACAATCATGACCAGTCAGAAGTCTGAACCTGACAACTCCTTCTCGTCAAGGAGCCTCTGGAATGCCTGAAATGTTCTTGCTGAGGGCGCTCCACGACTTTCTTTTAGATGTCTCTAGAGATTCTGACTCAATTTCTTTTTGTGTAGCACTTTAATGTACAGTTGTGCTGAATGAAAACAGAGTATAAAGTGTAAGTAAATAAAACACAAAACCTGTCTATAAGAGTCATTCCCGAAAATACGGAGAGATCAATGATCCCAGTCCATGGCTGTTGGTATTTGCAATGAGAGTGTCTTCCATATTTTTGAGAATGCCCTATATAGGCATGTTTTGTAGTTTATGAACTTTTATTTAGCAGCTTCGTGTAGCCTGAGCTAAATTACATGTGGATTTTATGTTGACCACGTTAGAGAACTAAAATTGTAATCCCCATCGAAGCTCGCAAAATTGTGGATTATAGCAAGTTTCTTGCAGATATCAGCTATTCCATGTTGATGAGCGTAGAGTTTTAAGCGTAGGTCAAGCATTTAGCTTTTAAATTTCGCTTTATAGGACGCTCTGTAAATCGTTATGAAAATGTCGAAATCTGGTGTATAGATGTATATGATAAAACAGCAGTTTAATAACGATTTTTGTCCCAAGTGGAGTGACATGATCTGATTTGTTCTTTTTTTTTAATATCTCAAAAAATTCACTGAAAGGTCAAATATAAAAACACAAATAAAAAGAAACGATAGTTAAAATCAGTAGTTAAAATATTCCATATATTTGAGCTGTCTTCAATAAAACTATATATACACAGACTGGATCTGAAAACAGGTAAATGGTGTAAATACTTGTATACTATAAAAACATGTAAAGTACACCATTTATAAAGATTTTCAAATAGGTTTCAAAGAGCCAGGTCAGGAGCGTGTCTCATGGGTTGACCACGCCCCCCCCCCCCCATCCGCTTGAGTGGCTTTGATCTGGGTCCCGGTCTGTTATATGTATATTTTTGGCTTCCATCAATTGTGTTTGTTATATAGATATCTCTGAAGGCCCGCAGCGTCTCACTAATAATATAATTTGCGAGCGCATAATAAACGCGAAATCGGTCCATGGATTCGGGCTTGTGTGATAGGCGTGTCTTCCATATAAAGTGTAAGATTTAAGTTACAATATTATTTAAGGAAACACCATTTTGTAAAAATTTTTGCATAATTTTTGTAACTTAAAAATTCTAAATAGGTATACAGATAGAAATCTATATGGACAATCTCTTTGCAATCCATCAGAGGTTTACAAAATCACAATCCGACCATGATCCTGATCTCCTCTCCCTTGTAGAGGCCCTGCTTACAAAAGGGTTACCATATACTTACGTAAATATGAAAAAGAATATAATTGCTATAAAAAGAATAAAATGTAACTGTGAAAAAGAATAGCAAAAGGCATTAATTTAACCATATGTGTTATTTAAACGTACCAATGATAAAAATAGATTCCATAATAACATCAGTGATGATTGTCTTATTAAACAGCGGCGACTCTCCCGTATCTCTGAAAGTGGCACTATATGGAACAACTATGGCAACATAGAAGGTACCGATGAGGATCAGCCAATCCCAGCACGTCTTAAACATACCATAATGAGACAAAATGAAGCGAGACTTCTTAATGGCTGCAGCTTTGTACTCGGGCATAGCCGAGTTGTGGAGAAGATTCTGCAAGAAAAGCAAACAAAGTTACACGAAAAGTAACAAAGTTACACGAAAAGTAACACGAAAAGAACACTCGGATAATTTTCCGTTGCTTAGCGAACAAAGAACGTAAGTGAATAAGAAAGAGTTAAGTAGTAAGAGTTGTTTCCTTACTTAATAGATGTTACTAGAAGGGCTTTATTGATATCGATTCATTGTTTATTGAATGCTCATAGAGGTTTAATTAAATAGTTGGGTATGTGTGGGAGCTGTTAATTAATTTCAGACGATACGAATTCTAGTAGAATAGCTAGTCTTGTTCATGTTTATTGATTACTTTTAATCATTTACCGTAGGCTTGAAAAATATGTATATACTATTGCTATTTTGCAATGCATAATTTTATTGGGAGGGAATTTCATTCAACTTTTTATGAATTGTTTCAACAATTTGAAAACATTCATCTGTCATAATAATTGAAATAGTTAACTTGTGTGGGCCATTTTGCAAAAAAAGCAGGTTCTTTTTCCAGATCATACTAAAATCCAATTAGCATCAGCGGGTATCCCACAAGTGGCTTATTTACCAATTTTTTTTAAATTGGTTCTATTAGTTTATCAGCTAGAGTGGATACATTCATTGCACAGACACACAGCCAGATGTCACTCTAAAAATAGTTTTTTCTTGTTCTACAGTATTCGGAACGTGTCGATACGTCGAAAACTTAAGTAGCCAAATCCAATACTTTCCGATTCTAATACTTTCCCTATACATTGACATATATTGTAGGGAAAGTAAAAATTAGTATCATCAAATATGTTCACTTTCCATGTGGAATATTATACGAAAAATGTCATCAAATCATTCTCGTGGATCTAGTTTGTTCCTTTCACTAGAGAAGATACTTTTTGTAATAGCTTTATATTTTGACGCCTAAGAATTCATCAATAGTCATTTATTTCACGGGTCATTTATTAATTAAATGTCAAATCCATTTTGATGAGGATTTTGCGCGTATAAATAAGTTACTCTGTTTTGACTAATAGGTTGACAAAAGTGCCCAATTACAGTTTATATGATATTAATTCAATAAAAATCACTGGCGTGGGGCTCAACTCGACTTTCTCATACGATAATCTATTTTTAAGTAGCTTGTGGGTTTTTTTTTCTTCAAATTTTACAAGTAAAATTTTGAAAAATCGGTATCTTTGGTCAAAATGGCTACAATTACATGAGTGTTAACCTTCACTTTACAGGATTGACGTAATCTTTTGAACGACACCATACTTGACAATGTACCACCGGTGGGGGTTACTTTACTCCCTCCCCCCCCCGAGGGGTCAATGACGTCACGAACATAAACATTGTATCGCGGCTATTTTTGACAATAATGATTGAAACTATTAAGTCTCGTGATCACTGAGCCATATACTATAATCCTATTATGTATGATTGTGTCAAATTTTGTCCTATGCTACCATGTTAATAAAAATATAAAATTTTGCTTAAATTTCGAAGTTTTCGTTTGAATTTAAAAAAATTCTACCTAGTTCTAGATTTCTCGATAATAAAGCCAGATATAAAGTTTCGTGAAAATCCAAATATATTTCTAGCAGCTATCGTGCACCCAAGAAATCGACCACAGACATATGCATATAGACAGACAGACGGACATCCCTCCAAAAATAGTCAAAACGTGTGCAAGTGGTCTTAAAACATACATTGGCATAAAAATCTCGAAATCGAAAATTTTTGTGAAAACAATACTTTCTCAATACTATGAGAAAGTAAGAATATTGTGCTGAGGATCTTATATATCATAATTTCGCTGCGAAAGACGTAAAATGATTGCATTATGCAAGAAAAGTCATATTTAGCTCACATCAGATTATTTCAAATAAAGAAAATTCGCAAAACCAAAAACAACTGAGAATTATATTCCATTATTTATTCTTTGGAAAATAATCCCCGAAACTTTTACGTTCCGAACTGAACAAAGTGTTTTCTCCGACAGAAAATCCAAAAGCGACATCAAAGTAAAACTCCTCCAGGCAGGATCTTTCTAATTTAATATGCAAAGCCTCAGACTTCTTTGTGATTCTTAAAGATCCGTTATGCTGTCCAACACTGCGAGTCTGCTGAATTTCAAGCATCGCAAAATCTGTCCGGAGAGACAAGCTAAGAATGTCTTCTAAAAATATTTTCGTCAAATTACAAAGGAAGTTCAGGAGGTTTGTCAGAAGGTCAGTTTCAGTCATTTTTACTTTCCCTTCAATACATGGTAATGTATAGGGAAAGTATTGGAATCGTGTTGAAAATCGCAACTCGAGTTTTCGACGGATCTACACGTTTCGGGACATATAGAACACGAAAAGTTATTTTTAGCACGACGTCTGTGTACATACATTGTACACAGACGTCATGTCTAACTCATATGTCTAACTCATAAACTAATTGACATAATTTTATAAAATTTTATAGTTAAGCCACTTGTGGATTACCCTTGCGCTGATTAAATTTTATTACGATTCGAAACTTGCTGGCCATTTCGTAAAAAAAACCTGTCTTTTAAGAAATGGCCAGAAAAAATAGTATGTATACACTCTAAAAATCTAATTGACCACATTTTATAAAATTTGGTATATACAGTAGTGGCCAAAATTGTAGAAACCTTTCGGAAAAGGTGTATTTTTGAGGATTGATAGCTCATAATACGACTTTTTTTTTGTACCAGTACCATAAAATTATATACCAATGGAAAGATAATTTAATAAAGATTGTAATGCAATAACATTTTATAATTATTTTTTAATAAAACAGCATTTATAAAGAAAAAAAGTGAAATACGTAGAAAAAATGAGATATACAAAAATTCTCAGCATGTCAGTTAATACTTAGTTGGGTAACCTTAATTACGACCTTACAGCGCTTTTCCATGGAGTGAACCAAGTGTTTTAGTTCTGAAGCTGTTATAATGTGAAACCAAGATTAAATTATTGCTTCTGTTAATTGGATTTTATTGCTGGGTTGATTCTGACTAACAAGTTTCTTTAGTCGGCTCCATGGATTTTCGATGGGGTTAAGGTCTGGGCTATTCCCAGGCCATTCCAGCAGTTGAATATGATGATCTTAAATCCACTTTTTGCACACACGAGCAACATGACATGAAGCTGAATCCTGTTGAAATATAAATGCTTCATTATCTTGGAAATGATCACGTGCAGGAGGCTGCAGTTTGGGTTGAAGTATTTCATTTATGTATCTTTGGGCATTTATATTCTTATTGATAACGCAAATTCTGCACATACTTCTTGATGTCATACAACCCCAGATCATAACACTAACTGAGTGTAGGTGTAATGCAATCAGAATACAAACCTTCTCCGATTCTTTTTCTTTCGTCTTTTACGCCATCACTACCAAACAAGGAGATTTTGATCTCATCACTCCAAATTATACTGTCTCATTGTTCCGTTGTCCACTTAACATGGGTTTTAGCTCAGTTTTATATTTCCAACCTTTGTTTGAGAGATAAAAATGGCTTTTTTCGTGAAATTCTAGCATTTAGACTAAATTCATGTAGTCTGCGCCGAACAGTCCTTGCACTCAATTTCACGTTGCATTGCGCCATTTCACCTTGTATACACCGAGATGGTTTTCTTCTGTCACCTATGTACAGTCTCTTAATTATTCTATCATCACTTGCTTGTGCACCTTTTCCTGTCTTTACCAATCTGGTTTTGTAGTGACTGAGTCTCCTTATACCTCTTCAAAAATTTAGAAATGCCACCTTTGGTTAAGTTTTCCCTAATATTTCTTCTAATTTCTTCATAACTGTATCCTTGTTCACTTAATAGTAGTATTTTACATCGCATTCTGTGTGATCAATGAACTCTTTGCGCCATTTCTTTAATTTTATTGCGTTTTATAAGCTCACTAAATCAAAGAACACACACACATACACACAAAAAAAAAACTAACTTGATAGAAATCACATAACACACTTATAAATGCTCTTTGACCTATTGTCTAATTGCCAAAACAAGATGACACCTGATTGGCTCTCTAAACACTCATGCTCATTGGTTACATTCAAATGAAAGAAATCTACTTCATACAAACCTAAGCAAGTTGTGCTTCTTTTTCTGGTTATTCGGCTGTAACTTTTGATAGAATACAGGTAATTGAATAAATGTTATTGCATTACATTATCTTTCCATTGATGTATAATTTTACGATATTGGTACAAAAAAAAGTGGTGTTGTGAGCCATCAAACCTCAAAAATGCACCTTTTCCAAAAGGTTTCCACAATTTTGGCCACTACTGTAAGCCACGTGTGGGTTACCCAGGTGCTAATTAGATTTTGGTACGATTGGGGGAAAAGAAGGTACATTTTTTTCTGAGATGTCTGATAAAAATCGTCAAAATCTAATGAAAGCTTACGTATGCTCAAATGTATCAATTAAATGCTTGTTTTATACTTAATTTTTAACGATGAAAAGAATAAGATCAACCTAGGACAACTCTAGGACTAGCCGTTCCAGTTTTTCGTTACTCCGCCTTTGAAAATACGTCTAGTTACCAAATGAAAATAAAAATTGAATTAAAGTGCTCATTCAGTGTACTTTCATATTACCATGCGTATTATTTTGTGCAATTCAACTCAATTTAATGAATTGTTAAAGAAATAAAAGAGAACGTGAATAAAAGTCTGCAGGGAAAATCATGTGCTACTCACATCGGATTTATTTTTCATGTATTGTAAAATAAAAATGTATTTAAAGAGCATTCTAGAACAGTTATAGTTGATTGGTGGAACTCAAGAAATATGGACCACGGCAGTACTAGTACATGTCCGAATTTATTTCCATAGCTCTAGAGTAAAACTCAGGAATTTATCAATATATCCAATATTTATACAATAGAAATTTTCAGATAGAAAGAGTTATAAAAATCCCTGATTGAATTATTTTATTTCCACTTTTCCTGCATACATGGTATAATGCGTAAGTACAATATTTTGACATTTTCCAAAATTCAAGTTTCGACGGATTTACACATTCGAACATTCTTTAATTCCAATCGAACGATTTTGAAGTGATGTCTGTGTGTATGTATGTATGCCAGTATGTGTATGTATATGTGTGAGTCTGTGGATTCTTTAATGAACACTTTGCAAATAATTAGTTCAAGTATGTATGCTAGTATGTATATGTGTGAGTCTGTGGATTCTTTAATGAACACTTTGCAAATAATTAGTTCAAGTTTCAGATAAAATAAAAAACATAACTCTGGATATGTATGCTTGTCTATTTCCCTTCTGTATTATATCGGATAGTAAACCTATTCAATACGGCTTCCCATAAATTGAGATTGCTGTCATAAATCGTTGGGTTCTACGGGAATTCCATTTCGCTATTATTTAGATTTCAATTATCCGCTGCATCCAACCTGTAAAATTCTGTCCTTGGGAGCAATTCTAAAAAAACAATTATATTGCAGCTCAGAAATGGACTGCACCTATTTCTAGATGGTAAAACTACACACTGACACACTGAGCTATTGAGATGATTATATTTTGTTATATTTTCGATGTGGACCTGACCCTACAAAGCTTTTATATTAAAAAAACATTAAAATAGCGACTGACATAAGTTGCAAGTGATCAGTAACATTTTGTTAGCGTGTGTCTGTTTTGTGCCATTTATTTATGACACTAAATTTTCTTTTTTTATTCAAACTTCCCTTTTTAAATCCAAATTACTACTTGTCGTCTACATTAAGGGAGCATTTACGAGAAGCTGAAAACTGCATTATATTAATAAATAAGAAGAATTTATAAATAAAATGGTTAATGGAAGCAGGGTTTTTCAGAACGTTCATCTCAAAAACCTTCGATTTGAATTTAAGAATGCTTGATACGCACTCTCCCGTCAAAAACTCGAATTCGAATTTTAGACCCCATCTCAACACTTTTCTTATATAATATACCATGCATGTAGAGAACTAAAAACGATTTCTCTAAGAATTAGTTATATAAGTTAACTGTTTTCCACACATGCAGAAATTATCGCTGCGAGTTAAAAAATTTGATGTGGGCAACACATGACTTTCCTTATATAATACAAGGAATTTACTACTTTTACAGTTAAAAAAATGTTATTCTTATAGTAGATACTTATATTCTTTTCAAGATGTTGAATTTTATTAAATTAGTCGTCATTTTCATTGATTTAGCGTCATTTTTATCAATTTGGGGAGATTTTTGTTAATTTGGCAACAATTATAAATGTCGCCATCGTCGCCAAAATCTCTCGCCAAGCGTTATAGACGGAGAAATAAGTTATTCTTACAGCAGATAAATGACTATTGGCGTTCAAGTACAAAAGTATTACTCAAAGTATCTTCTTTTCATGAATGGAACGAGCTAGATCCTCGAGAATGATTTCACCAAATTTATCGCATGGTATTACATATGAAAAGTGAACATGCTTCTCAATAGGAAATATATATTTCTTTATTTTATATAACTTTTTGATAATTTCTTTGAAAAATGTGCAATATCTCAAGAACGGTTCATGTTAGCGTGCTAAAATTTATGTCAATCGTTTTCTAATGAAAAATTACATAAGAAATGTTTATTTGAACTTTCTTAGCGGTTTTGATTTTTTGACGATTTTTTCTAAATTTCACTCGAAAATTTAGGGGGGTTCTGAACATTCGATTGCATATAAAAACAATAGGCTTCCAGCGTTTATGGATTGTGATTTTTGTACCAAATTTTGTTCAAATCGGTCCATTCATTCGTCAGTTATCGTCTCCACAGACTCCCTGACACACACACATACACACACACACACACACACACACACACCCAGACATCACTTCAAAAATGCTTGATTCGTGATCAGGGATGCTTGAAACGTGCTTTCTCGTCGAAAACTCAAATTCGAATTTTCGACCCCGTCACAATATTTTCCTTATACATTATGTATATAAGGAAAGTAAAAAATCACCAAGTTCTGCTGTTTGAAGGCTCAATTAATTGTAAATTCATTTTTAAATGATGAGGGATTATTTTATCTGGCCAGAGCATGTTCTTTTTTGGCTCTTATCCGTTTGGTTTACAGCTTTATAAAACATGAACTCCTGAAAATCTTATCTAAATCGTATGAATTAAAATATGTGGAATAAATACGTTACTTACCTGTATAGCAATTTGAAACGTCAGATATTCACTTTGCAAAATACGGAAATTAACGAGTGATTTTTAAAATATTGTTAAAATTGTCATCAGTGTCTGCGTGTGTGGCAAGTTTAAAATACACGAAATAGCCAGACATTTACACACATGAGAGATCGTTTTTGCCGCCTTAATTTATAGGACTTTGAAAAATACGAGCGTGTGTCTGTAACTACTCACCTATTGTACAGATATGAGATAGAACTGATAATTTTTATTCAACACAGATGAACATATACTAATTTTTCTCATTGGTAGATGCATTCCATGGAGCAGTGATGGTAGTCATGAGAGACCAGCAGTGCCTTCAAAGAACCTCTTTGTCTTCCTAACGAAACCGAAGAAATCGGTGCTTCCTTATTTTGGGGAAGTATTTATTTCTCATTAGTTTTTCCGTTGAAGTTCGGATTCATTAATGACTGTGTTAGTGACTTTATGCAACGCTATTTTTTCCTCGATAACTTTAGCTAAATTGGTCTTATGTGTCGTCCCTTCCTCTTTTACATATAGACGGATAGAAACAAGCACACACAGACGTCTTTTATTATGCACACGTCAATGTACATATACGCATATGCAAATAACACACGTGTTTGAAACATGTCGTTGACTAAATTGACCTCGTGGCCATCCTCACCTCTTGCGCATATAGACATATATACAAACACACACAGAGATGTTTTTATTATCTATACGTCTATGCATACTCAAAAAATACATGTACTTAAAATTTGTCATTCGAAAGTGTCAAATTGGCCTCATGCGTCCTCCCTTCCTCTTGTACGTATTGACGCATGTAAAGACACATTTTACTTTCCCTGCAATACATGGTAATGTATAGGGAAAGTATTGGAATCATGCCGAAAATCGCAACTAGAGTTTTCGACGGATCTACACGTTTCGAGACCTCTAGAATACGAAAAAACTATTTTTAGCGTGACGTCTGTGTGTGTGTCTGTGTGTCTGTCTGTGTATCTGTGTGTCTGTGTGTCTGTCTGTCTGTGCAGATTTTGTATCCACTCTAACTGAAAAACTAACGGACCGAATTTCACAAAATTTGGTAGGTAAGTTATTTGTGAGAGAGTCTGGTGCTGATTAGTTTTGGGTACGATTCGGGATAAAAGAACCCGCCTTTTTTTGTGAAATGGCCCGCAAAAGCTTGTATCCACTCTAACTGAAAAACTAATGGACCGAATTTTACAAAATTCGGTAGATGAGTCGCTTGTAGGTTACCCTGGTGCTGATTAGATTTTGGTAGGATTCGAAAAAAAATGACCTGCCTTTTTTTGTAAAATGGCCCGCAAAAATCGTCCAAATCTAAACTAAAGAACTGATTATACTCAAATATATCCATTAAATGCTGATTTAATACGTAATTTTTAACGACGAAAAGAATAAGACCAACCCCATTACACTAGGACTAGCCGTTCTCGAGATATTTTAGTTTTTCTTACTTTCCCTACGCCACCTTTGAAAATAAGCCCGGTTACCAAATGAGAACGAAAATTGAATTAAAAGTGAAATAAATTTAATTAAAATAAAGAGAACGTTAATATAAGTCTGCAGGGAAAGTCATGTGCTGCTCACATCAGATTTTTACTTTCCCTGCAATACATGGTAATGTATAGGGAAAGTATTGGAATCATGCCGAAAATCACAACTCGAGTTTTCGACGGATCTACACGTTTCGAGACCTCTAGAATACGAAAAAACTATTTTTAGCGTGACGTCTGTGTGTGTGTCTGTGTGTTTGTCTGTGCAGATTTTGTATCCACTCTAACTAAAAAAGTAATTGGCCGAATTTCATAAAATTTGGTAAGTCACTTGTGGGCGAATCTGGTGTTGATTAGTTTTGGGTACGATTCGGGATAAAAGAACCCGCCTTTTTTTGCGAAATGGCCCGCAAAAGCTTGTATCCACTCTAGCTGAAAAACTAATGGACCGAAGTAAACAAAATCTGGTTGGTAAGTTGCTTGTGGGATACCCTGGTGCTGATTAGATTTTGGTATGATTCGGAAAAAAATAACCTGCCTTTTTTGCAAAATGGCGCGCAAAAATTGCCAAACTCTAAAATAAAAATATATGTATGCTCAAATATGTCCATAAAATGCTTGTTTAATACGTAATTTTTAACGAAGAAAAGAATAAGACCAACCCCATTACACCAGGCCTAGCCGTTCTCGAGATATCTTAGTTTTTTCGTATTTTCTCTACGCCACCTTTGAAAAGAAGTCCAGTTACCAAATGAGAACGAAAATTGAATTAAAAGTGAATTAAATGTAATTAAAATAAAGAGCACTTGAATATAAGTCTGCAGGGAAAGTCATGTGTTGTCCACATCAGGTTTTTAATTATGTATACGTCTATACGTGTATCGGCTATACGCATATGCGAAAAACACACCTGCTTAAAGCGTGTCATTCGAAGAATTCCAATGTACGGATTTTCGGAATAACAAAGTCTGCGCGCCAGTACTTCTCTAAAAATTGGAATATTGTGCTATGATCTGGGACCCTGTTTACGGTCTGCATTCTCAACGAATAGAAATTGTGCAAAATAAACTTTTACGTACTATGGATTACAGATTGTCTGGCTATTGTCCTTATGATATGCATATGAGTGAACTCAGACGGAAATATAGTTTAATGTCTCTTAAAAAAGAAGAAAATGGTCCTGCCTTTTGTTTTATTATAAAGTTTTAAATAACACTATTGAGATTGCCCCACGTTACTTTCTTGTCTGGAATTTCATATACCTGTTAATAATACAAGGAAAAAAACTTTGTTTCATAATACTACTGCTAAACACAACTACCTTAAATGCTATTCTATCTATAAATTTGTTGATTTATATAATAACTATTGTACTGATATTGATATATTTAATTTGACTCCTGTCTGTTTTTAAAAAGCCTGTTTGAATGCGCTTGACATGTATACGGCTTAGTATTCTTGTATCTTATATTCTGTTCTTATATGTTTTTATTTTTGTGTGGCTACTGTAATTGGATTTCATCTGTAGTTGCCACGTAAATTGAATAAAATAGAAAATATGACAACAACGTTCTGATTTTTTTTTATTACTTTTGCCCATAACGTGCACGTACGTACATTTCGCAAACTCTTTCATAGAATTCGATTTTTATTCATTTTTTATTTCATCTGATGTACATAAAATTAAGCATACTAAGGTGATTTAATATTATCTATTGGATTTAATGTAACGCAAATGCGCCATGCTCCAACTGGGTATTTGAAAAAAAAATATTCTCACACAAACGTCAAAACTTCTGTTGTTGTTTCCATAAAGAAAGGACAATGCACGGATTTTTGATTTCAATGTTTAGACTTTTTTTAGGTACGCGAATGCAATAGTTAGAAAATTTGTATGAAGGTTACGCACATTATTTAGCTTTAGTTTTGATTTCATTTTGCTGTCTCTGTAGTGGCCGGATAGTTGGTAAAGAACTGCTCGACTCCTCCGCCTCTGATAGTGATTGCTCGGCAAGCAGCCTTCCACATCAAGTTGGTTCTCAGCCTCTGCAAGGGAAAAATATGAACATTACACTCATTAAACGGAATGTGTCACGTTATCTAATAATAACCATGTAATTCCGTTTTATACAGATGAAAATGTGACGTGAGTGCTGTGGTGAAAAGCTTTAAATGTGCATAATTAGGAAATTTGGAATAACTCAGGAGTAACGTGGTCGTGAATTGTCACACTTGTACGTTGCTATCGTGGCGGCAAAACCCACCATTACCTCTTTGCACGAGTTCCTTAACATAATCACTAAATCAAAACACTACACATTAAAATCCACATTTTTAACTTTTAAAATAAATTCATTATTTTTTTACTCCTCTTTTACTTTTTATTAAAATTACATCAAATTTAACAAAGGCTGAAGGAGGAGAATAGCACCAACTAGGTCTTTTGTCTTATTCCAAATATTAGAAATTGACCTTATATACATGAAGACTGGCACATACCTCTGTATTTCGGGTCTGTAGTTCAGCATGATTGGGATTTTTTGTCACTTCTTTTCTGACATTTGAAGCCAGACTTCGTCTTCTTCTTCAGAAAAAATTGAGACCAACTGTACATTTTTTCGGGATTTTATCTTAGGTGAAACATTTACATTCTTTAATGTTCTTATGTTCTGTACTTGACCTAAATAAACGCCCGCTACTTAAATGATATAGATTACACCCCCTCAATTTCCAAATTGCCTGTTTTCAACTAAAACCAGTCCTGAATTGCGTTTTCCCCGTGTAACCATGCTTGCTGTGTAATGCGATTTCTTTTTTAAAATATTTTCTGTTGTTTTCTTGAAAATGATAAATGCTATAAAAAATAATTTTATAATTAAATATTATAAAAAGCTTTATATAAAAAAAATGACATTCAAGCTTATAAATCTAATCATTTTCAAAAATCATTTTCATGTGCTTTTTTGTAACACGAATTTGAATAATAACTGCATCTATTATCTCATTGATTTTCGTTATTTTCAATAGATATAACTGAAAGACTTATTAAACAATTTTGTAGCATTCTTGTCCTTAGCTCATTATTTAAGTTTGAGAATACTTTTTTACCTGTAGCAAAAAATACAATAAGGCTAAGGTAAATAAATACTAGCCAAAAGCCAAGCTTTGAATGGACTTTGGGGTATTTATAAATTGAGTTATATTTGGAGGTAAAAGAATTATTTGGGATATTTATAAAATTGAGTTATATTTGGAGGTAAAAGAAATATCCTTAGCTAGTGCTGCTTGTTGAATTGTTTTGGGCTTCTTAATACGTTTATTTCACTCCGATAAGTAAAACGTATAATTTGGAACGCTAGAATCTTGAATTGGATAAATACAGCATGAAAAGTGGCTAACCATTGTCTTCCAAATCTTCTTCATTCAGCATCTCTTGCGTCTTCGTCTTCGTGATGTCCTTGTGAGAGGCAAGGAACAGCACGACTTCATGTTTCTCATTCTTGATTGGAACAATATCCAACAAACACCAGAACGGCGCGGTAGCTAGAAAGATAACACAAAATAACCGTTACACATAGTTAGTTGTGACCACAATCCAAAGACATAGTTGATATAAAGATAACACAAAACAAACGGGGTGGGACAGCCCAGTGCTAAGCGCTTGGGGATTACACTCGGATGATGCGAGTTCGATTCCTGAATCTGCTCAAACTGTTCCTGTGTTCACGCGGAGTATGGGCACGTTAAATATGTGGGTCCGTAAGTCATTTCGAGAGGTTGCTAGTAGGGAAAAGAGGGTACGGTCTCTGTGAATGCAGCCCCACTGAGTTCCGGTCTAAATAAACATCCTGCTATGTATTGAATTAGCATCACCCATATTGAAATTGGCGCGCTTTAGACAATTTATCAGTCCAAATAAAATGATTTATTCATAATCACGTGCAAAATCCCTCTCAGAATATAATTTATATTTATTAACAATCCACGGAATAAACGACTGTTTAAGAATTCTGTAGCTTTACAATACAAAACTATTACAAAAAGTGCCTTCTCTTTTGAATTGAGTATAAACCAGATTCACGAGATAATGATGTTAACACATTAATCGCATAATACTGAATATAAAAAGTGAAAATATTTTGCAATATTTGCTGCTTTTTAAATTCGTTATTTTTGGATAAATTTATTTGGAAAGGTGCAATATTCTGAGAACGGTTCACACACTCGCGCACACAAGCATACACCCACCCATACATACACACACGCACTTTAAAAATGTTCCATTGAAGTTCTGTAATGCTTGAAACGTGCTCGTCCGTCGAAAACTCGAATTGAAATTTTCGACTCCTAAATAATCCTTTTCTGTATATATTATACTATGTATGTAGGAAAGTAATCCATTTATTGAGTTCAGCACATAAATTTTCCTACAAATTAACAAATTTCAATGTTGTATGAAAATATTATACAAATTAACTCTCTTACAAACAGATCTAGCTAAAAATCATCATTATTATTGCTATTAGCGAATTAAATGAGTACCAAATTTCATGTAATTCCCTGAATTATTTGGAGAGTATTGCGCTCCCTGTGGAAAAGTAAAATCTTTAATATCTCAAGAACTGCTCATGATGATTGCGATACAATCATATCGATTTTTCTAGAAGTATCCGCTAAGCATTCAGTCTTATGATAATGGTGAAAATATTTGAATTTTCTATGGTTTTATTCATTTTAGATTAAAAACGTAGAATGGTGTGTATGTTAATTCGTTCGTTTCTAAATTAAAAAGAAAAAATGAATCTATAAAATGTCAGTTTGCGAAAATTACTGTTCATTTAAAAACTCGAATTTCAATTTTCCACTCCGTCGCAATACTTTCCCTATACAGTATACTATGTACGTATAGACTATAAACCTTTTGATATAAAATATGTAAATTTCCATTACCAATTAGAAAATGGTTGTTACTAGCAAGATAAACTTTTAAGTTTGAACGACATAAAATATGCTATCTAATAAACCGCTTTAATTATTTATTTCGCTTTAAGAATTTCATTTATATTTTATTGTCTAAAGCTTTGCATAGCAAATTAACTTTTGAAGGGATAAAAAATTGCTCCATGTTAACAAAATATTTATCTTAGGGAATTTCCCCGTATCAAATAAATTGGGATTAAATATTTTATTGTTTCTATTAATTAAAACCTTATTTTGTTAATCGTGAAGATATAGTGTTTTGGAAATGATACGTTTAAAAAAAAAGGGGGAAATTCGTTCTAGAAGTATGCGAAATTACATAAAGTTTCTGAAAATATTAAAATCCAATTACAAACAAATAGTTTGATTTTTCTAGTGTTTTAAAATATTTCTAATAATTGCAAAAAGTCTACTGTATATTTAGACTGCAAAGTGAGAAAGCGTAAAAAATTAGAGCATTGTATTCAAACTAAAAGTTTCACGAATTTAAGACTAGACTCTTAATTTGCAATTACTTTTTGAATAAAATCTTTTCTCGCACCCTGTTAATAACCAATGAAAATTACTGAATATTCGAAGCTAATTGTAGTACTGAATTTCGTACCTCGTAGAGTTAAAGAGGTATGTCTCTATTATGAGCTATTAGCTGTGTTGATGAGCTCTAATAAGTAGTTGCGTACCGTCATGGAAGAGGGACAAGTGACTGCACGTGGGTGTCAAGCCATATTATACTATTAAGAATTTTGCAATTCATTTATTGATATGCAACATCCTTACGCGCACTCTGATAAGAATCAATGGAAATTACTGCAAATTAGAAACATTTTTGATGCCGCCGTAGAGCTATCTCTATTGATCTCTTAGCAGTGTGGATGCGTTCTAGTAATTCGTTGCGTACCGTCATGGAAGAGGGACAAGTGACTACGTGTAGGTCTCAAGTCTTATTATACTGTTAAAAATTTTGCAATTCATTTATTGATGTGCAACATCCTTACGCGCACTCTGATAAGGATCAATGGAAATTACTGCAAATTAGAAACATTTTTGATGCCGCCGTAGAGCTATCTCTATTGATCTCTTAGCAGTGTGGATGCGTTCTAATAATTCGTTGCGTACCGTCATGGAAGAGGGACAAGTGACTACGTGTAGGTCTCAAGTCATATTATACTGTTAAAAATTTTGCAATTCATTTATTGATGTGCAACATCCTTACGCGCACTCTGATAAGGATCAATGGAAATTACTGCAAATTAGAAACATTTTTGATGCCGCCGTAGAGCTATCTCTATTGATCTCTTAGCAGTGTGGATGAGTTCTAATAATTCGTTGCGTACCGTCATGGAAGAGGGACAAGTGACTACGTGTAGGTCTCAAGTCATATTATACTGTTAAAAATTTTGCAATTCATTTATTGATGTGCAACATCCTTACGCGCACTCTGATAAGGATCAATGAAAATTTCTGCAAATTAGAAGCACTTTTGATGCCACCGTAGAGCTACTGAGGTCTATCTCTATTGATCTCTTAGAGGTGTGGATGAGCTCTAATAAGTCGTTGCATATCGTCATGGAAGAGGGACAAGTGACTGCTTGTAGGTCTCAAGCCATATTATACTATTAAAAATATTGCAGTTCATTTTTTGAAAAGGATCAATGGAAATTACTGCAAATTAGAAACATTTTTGATGCCGCCGTAGAGCTATCTCTATTGATCTCTTAGCAGTGTGGATGCGTTCTAATAATTCGTTGCGTACCGTCATGGAAGAGGGACAAGTGACTACGTGTAGGTCTCAAGTCATATTATACTGTTAAAAATTTTGCAATTCATTTATTGATGTGCAACATCCTTACGCGCACTCTGATAAGGATCAATGGAAATTACTGCAAATTAGAAACATTTTTGATGCCGCCGTAGAGCTATCTCTATTGATCTCTTAGCAGTGTGGATGCGTTCTAATAATTCGTTGCGTACCGTCATGGAAGAGGGACAAGTGACTACGTGTAGGTCTCAAGTCATATTATACTGTTAAAAATTTTGCAATTCATTTATTGATGTGCAACATCCTTACGCGCACTCTGATAAGGATCAATGGAAATTACTGCAAATTAGAAACATTTTTGATGCCGCCGTAGAGCTATCTCTATTGATCTCTTAGCAGTGTGGATGAGTTCTAATAATTCGTTGCGTACCGTCATGGAAGAGGGACAAGTGACTACGTGTAGGTCTCAAGTCATATTATACTGTTAAAAATTTTGCAATTCATTTATTGATGTGCAACATCCTTACGCGCACTCTGATAAGGATCAATGGAAATTACTGCAAATTACAAGCATTTTTGATGCCGCCGTAGGGCTATCTCTATTGATCTCTTAGCAGTGTGGATGAGTTCTAATAATTCGTTGCGTACCGTCATGGAAGAGGGACAAGTGACTACGTGTAGGTCTCAAGTCATATTATACTGTTAAAAATTTTGCAATTCATTTATTGATGTGCAACATCCTTACGCGCACTCTGATAAGGATCAATGAAAATTTCTGCAAATTAGAAGCACTTTTGATGCCACCGTAGAGCTACTGAGGTCTATCTCTATTGATCTCTTAGAGGTGTGGATGAGCTCTAATAAGTCGTTGCATATCGTCATGGAAGAGGGACAAGTGACTGCTTGTAGGTTTCAAGCCATATTATACTATTAAAAATATTGCAGTTCATTTTTTGAAAAGGATCAATGGAAATTACTGCAAATTAGAAGCACTTTTGATGCCACCGTCGAGCTACTGAGGTCTATCTCTATTGATCTCTTAGAGGTGTGGATGAGCTCTAATAAGTCGTTGCATACCGTCATGGAAGAGGGACAAGTGACTGCTTGTAGGTCTCAAGCCATATTATACTATTAAAAATACTGCAATTCATTTTTTAATGTGCAACATCCTTACGCGCACTCTGATAAGGATCACTGGAAATTACTGCAAATTAGAAGCATTTTTGATGCCACCGTAATGCGATTGAGGTCTATCTCTATTGATCTCTTAGCGGTGTTGATGAGTTTTAATAAGTAATTGCGTACCGTCATGGAAGAGGGACAAGTGACTGCGTGTAGGTGTCAAGCAATATCACACTAATAAGAATTTTTTAATTCATTTATTGATGTGCAACATCTTTACGCGCACTTTGGTGAGGATCAATGGAAATTACTGAAAAATAGAAGCACTTTTGATGCCACCGCAGAGCTATTGAGGTGTCTCTATTGATCTCTTAGCGGTGTTGATGAGCTCTAATAAACAGTTGCGTTCAGTCATGGATGGGAACCGCGCCTATGCGTCAAACTAGATCTAGAAAACGGGACCTTTTCAGTGACACCTAATCATAAAAAGAAAACATAGGCATAGATAAGAAATTATGCATATAAACAAAACGCTAGTATATAGAGAAACTGTTTATCAAATTTTGTAATTTCAAGATTTTGACGAAAATACATGGCTCTAAATATTTGAACATGCTTTTGTCATTTTTTAGAGTACCCTATTAGCTCCCGCTTTTTTTGTTTCGAAAGCGTGTGTGTAGAAAGATGGGGGAGGGGGGGGGGCGAGAACACTATGTCGAATAAACTCATTAACATGAAATATTTGCAAGATTAGATAGGTTTTAACTTTTTGCTTACGGGTGGTACAGCGTTAATCCCAAATAAAGAACCCCACAAAAAGACAGGTATTTGACATACCCTATCCCAAACTGTTCTATCCCCCTTTTCAAACATTGGCGTCCACGCTGTCCAACCCAAAAAGTTAATAAATATAAATAAAAAATAAATTATTATTACGCAGCAAAAAAAAATCTTAGTATGTGGTATTTAGAAAAATCGTTAACATTTTTTTTACTCCAGATGCTAAATCGTTTTGTGTTCCATCACTGGCTCTAACGAGAACGAAACCGGTCCCCATATTCTGGTTTCTGACCTGGAGCACGATTTCAAGAGTTGATACGCTTTACATCGTGATTAGTGGTGAAGCGTGATAAAATAATTTGGGGGGAGGCATTAAAATTGGTCCATTAAATTGGTTCCTGGTTTTAATAACCAGGGACCAATTCAATGAAAGTTTCATACTGTGAATTTTAACAAGTTTGTTAGTAAAATAAACTGTAATAACTGATTTTCGATAAAAATATTATGTCATTACAGTAGTTTGTTATAACAGTAGAACCCCGTTTTTGCGTTTCGCTGTGGAACCAATTAAAAATCTTTATACACAGGAAAACTGAAGACACGAGAAACTCATATTTTGTATATGAAAATCAAGAAAATTAGTAATAACATGTATATCCCATTCACTAAAATTTACTTTTTTTCTTATTAAAATTTTAATTTACGATTCACATAGAAAAATGCCGCATCAAATTTGTCAAATCCCTATAATTTAGTGATTCTCTAAATAAAATTTGACTTAACATTTAAAGCGACTCTCCAAAGTCATTAAACAACAAACACTATGTTTGCGGAAACAAAATGATTTAGGAAAAAAAAAATTGACATTCTATTTTGAAGAGGAAAAGGGAATGTTCTTTATTCCTCCGGAAAGTCTCGCAGCTTAGACATGTCTCTCCGGTCGGATATAACAGTTAAATGAGAGAATTGCGCATGCGCATTTGCTTTTAGTTTTATTGCTAATGTAATATCACTTGACGATGTAGATACTTCAAGAGGTGTCTCTCTCGAAACATACGGTGGCACTTGAGTGTTTTGCGCCAGTCGGAGTTAAAATATATCTGCATCTTCGTTTATTTATAAAGAAAATACTTTATATTTATTTCAAATAATATATAACTAAAATAAAAGTTAATTGGTCGCAAATTATTTGTTCAGACAGGGCCGTTTCTAGAAACAAAATCCAAGAGGAGCTGGAGTGAAATTCAGGTTGGAGGGGGGGGGGGGGGGGAGTCAACAGCACTTGAAGGAGGGGTTCACTAGAAATAAATTTTGGGACGGAAAGGAGAAGGGGAATGCACTAAAATGTTAAATTTTTGTCTTCAAATAAATGCTGTATTACAAAATATTTTAAATATAACTAATACGGTATATCGCAGAACTCTATAACTACTCATGATAATGTATAACATTATAAAGTATAACATGACAATATATAACACTATAATGTATATCAGTGGAACCCGCAATAATACAAAAATACCCTAAATACTATATTCTTAAATTAATTTTTTTAATTTGGTTGAATACTTTAAAATTAAATATGTAAATAAATTGATCATCCGTTTTATCACAAATCCAGCAAAACTAAAAAGTCTCATTTTTGTACAATACGAAACGAAGTAATTTATAAAAAAATTTTGAAAGCAATTTTTCATGTAAAATTTGAATAAAATTTCATATCATTACTAAATTGAATAAAATTACATATCATTACTACATTTTTTCCGGGGGGGGGGGGGGTTAAGTATGTCTCCTGGGGGGGCTCAGCCCCCTACTTTTCTACAGCACTGGCAGACACTGTTTACTTTGTTTCTTCCTCCGCTAACGCTTTATTTATAGTGCATACTTATCACCCTTTCGGCGAGTGTTATATCCCGATTTGTATCTTTTCAGTTTCTTGTAGATTAATTACAATGCCATTGGATTAGTACATCTTGTAGTTGACAGATGGCAGCACTAGAAGAAAACTTATCTTAGATATTTTGTTTATTGATCCTGCAGTATTCCGAAGAGGAATCTGAATTAGCTTGATGAAGGGAGAAAAGCATAGGATGCACGCTGTCTGGGATGAAAGGAGGGAATGCATGGAATTAAGAGTCACGGATTTTTCGCATAGCTATGACGAATTTCATGGTATTTGATTGTTAGATAATAATTAAAATTTCTTGAGTTTCGCACAAAACATTTATTTACGCATTTATATTTTGGGGCTAAATTATTAAAAGCAATTTAGGAACAAAACATTAAAAGAGATTGGAAGAAAAAATCTATGTTAATCATGAATCGAGATCAATCATGAATCGATATAAATCATGAATTGATTCTGAACATGAATACACAGCCTCCCGCATCAATATACAGTCCTTAAACATCCCTTTAACTTTTTATAGAATGCTCTAAAGCTGCAGAAGCAGGGGCTTCTAATAGGAAAGCGACTATGCGCTAACGATTGAAAAATTTGCATCGCGTCTTGCGGCGAATTGAAGAAGTTAGAATTCCAATCTCGGAATCAAAGCAAGATGGGCGAAAATTTTCGATTATAAAATTGTTGAACCTTCTCTATTTAGAATGAAATGACGTGCGGTTTGCACATATGTACACAGATAGTAGACAGTAAAGAATAAGCCCATCAAATAAACGCTCTGAAACTGCTGCATTAATAACATAAGAACTTTGTAAATACAGTATAAATGCAAAAATAAACTGGTTTACTAGTTTCATAGGCAAATAACAGACTTCTTCTTCAGGACCGACAAGAAGCGGGACCTTTCTCAAATCAGGTTAGCAACTGATGATGGTGCACTTGACTGAAGGTAGGAAAAAAATAAGTGGCCAGCAAAGCGGGAAGAAATGAAAGAGGAAAAAACCAAAATGTCTGGCCGGAAATAACGAACACACAAAACCGCAAAGGAAAAAAATGGCGGTAAGGGAGCGGATAGCAGAACGAATAAAAACAACAAAGCAGAGAGAAAAACCAGTAACGAAAGATATCTGAGACGTCTAAACCAGCTGTAAAAAATAAGCAGATTTCGGTGATTATACGAGTATGAGCGGCAAAATAACAAATAAATGAAAAAGAAGAAAGACGACCGGAATAGAACAAATCATACCACAGATTTTCCAAGCGGATGGAAATAAGGGACAATGATTGTTAACAGGGGAGTTAGATCGATAAATAATAAAGAAACTTTCAAGAAAGTGTTGGGGAAAAAAATATCTTGGCTTCCGAGAAATTGAAAACATGATTGTTCAGCAATTGAAAATTTGGATACTTGGTATTTAGAAACATAATTCATGTATTTCTTGATACGAAATTTTATAGCTTTTTTTGTTTGATCTACATAGTTTAACTGCATTTGCATGGAGTGAAGTAAACAGCTCAACAGTTGAAGGCAGGGTAGGGATACTGAATTTTATGGAGAGGTTTGAATACGAAACGACGGAGAACATTAACAACTTTATAGCTAACAGATGAGTAAAAGGTAAAGCGACAGAATTACGAGGTGAAATTAGTTGTATATATGATTTGCCTAATCATTAATTGCTTGCTGATATCTATATATACTCTATGAGCCAGAACGGTTGAAAATACGGTAAATAGAACCAACGGCTTCTTATATATATATATATATATATATATATATATATATATATATATATATATATATATACTACGTGACAGTGAAAATGAGACACCAAGAAGGAGTGGGCAGAAAGTGATGAAATTTGGCAAACAGAGAGAGACAGCAACGAACAATAAGCGATGTTTATTGCAACATGATACACCTATACACTGAGTGATAACACCGTCTGATCAGTAGGGGGTTGTTGTTGATACCCAGACCGTTCGACCTACTAGAAAGGTGTAAGGTAACCGTTTGGACGGCCGGGAACTGATCAGTAGGTTGTAGGACCACCGCGGGTGGCGATACAGGCAGCAGCACGTCTAGGTACAGAGTCAATGAGCGTGCGGATGGTATCCTAAGGGATGGCTGCCCATTCCCTGTCAACCATTTGCCAGTGTTCGTCTTCTAAACGCGGCGGTAGCAGCGCATGCAAGCGACGTCTAATCACGTCCCAGACGTGTTCGATTGGTGAGACATTAGGGGAGACTGGTGGCCAGGGAAACACGTGAGTACCTTGCAGGACATGTTGGCTGATGCGTGCCCCGTGTGGTCGGGCGTTATCCTGCTGGTAAATGGCATTGGGCACCCACTGAAGGAAGGGTAGTGTCACCGGCCGCAGCACGTCATCCACGCATCGTTGGGCCGTCATAGTGCCCTCAATATGGACCAGAGGTGACCTGCTATCGTAGGCGGTAGCGCCCCAAACCATGATGTCGCGCGGTGTGGCGTTCCACAGATGCGACCGGATTGGGCCTGTCACCACTTCAGCGCCAGACTCGTGCACGGCGAATCTCATTGCTAAATCAAAAGCGTGGCTCGTCTGAGAACTGAGAACACGACACTGTGCTACTCCACCGTCCACAAGGCTCTATCCCGGCACCATTGCAAACGGAGGCGTCTGTGCTGTTGAGTCAATGGCAGTCTTCTTAACGGTTGCCATCAGTGCAGGTCGCCGGCGACCAATCGGCGGATAATGATACTAGTCAATATGGGAGCATCAAGGGTGTCCTGCACATACTGAAAAAGGGCGACGGAAGTGGCCTGCGGAGCCGCCAACGCTTGCCGGCAAATACGTCGGTCCACGCGTGCTAACTTCGCTATGGCCGTATCGGCACCCCTCACACGTGCCACATTCCCTTGTTCCAATCATTTTCGCCATAGCCGGTGCACCGTGGACGCGTGTAGGTTGCTATCCACTGAGATTTGACGTATAGACCAAACTGCTCTGAGTCCGATCACCATACCTATCGTGAACTCGTCTGTCTGCTGGAACTGCCTCTGTTGGCAGCGGCCGACATTCTCTGATACTTAACGTTTGATCTGAGACAAAAAAAAATGCAAAACGATTCCACTGGCAGACAGAGCAGCCGATTCTTCAGGTTCCTCCCCTTACATCTCACTTAAAGTGCACGGGGCAGCATCATTTGTATAACTCGGTGATCTGCGTCTACTCTGCAATTTGCATATTTTTCTGCCCACTCCTTTTTGGTGTCTCGTTTTCACTGTCACGTAGTGTAAATATATATATGTATATATAATTGAAGAATTTTAATTTATTCGTATTATTTATACCAGAGGTTGATCATATATTGAAATAGTTCTGTATAGCAAAAATTATACTGGTTTTGAAAGACTACTTTCTACTTATCCCGAGTCCTATATTGATTACTATTTTTGAAAGTCTTCATTCAAATAATTTTTCGTTCACATTCAGTTTTTTCATTCCGGTATCCACCCACTTTAACGAAGAGATATAAAATGCTCTGTCGTATGTTCCCTTGCTTGCATTTCGACTCCCACGTGTTGACAGTACCAGTAAGTTTATATTTCTGTTTTCTACATTTGTGGTTTTTAATTCATTTATTATTTCTCCTTCCACTAACCAGTAGAGAGTTCCAATGGTGTCTATAGTCAAATACTATCGCCATTGTCAGAAACTGGCTCTTCCATCGGTGTTAATTCAAATTGTACGGCTGTCCTGACGCGAAAGCCATTTCGAACTAACCACTATTTTTTATGTAGTTTCAACTTATTGTTCTCCATGTTTAGATCTTTAATCTTGAGCTAATTATTATTGCCATTTTTCATTTTTGCCGAGTTTGCTTTTTCATTTGATATTTATATATATACCTATTTAATTATGATTTATGTATACTAATATTCCCTTCATCCCAATACCATTATAATGATGAGCTACCTACTATTTTTATCCTTAGTCTTGGTCTATAGTTACTTATTTGTAACAGATATGCTAGAGATGGGTTTTTTTTGTACTTACAGTAGTTTGTGCATAGTTTTCGATTAAAAAATTGCAATTTATATATATATATACATTTGTGTGTGTTTGTGAATGTGTGTTACGTATATGAAATTCCAATGATAGATTATATATATAACTAATAGCTGCTTTTATCTAATTTATTTTGTGATTTTTAAAAACATTTTATCTTTGAATGGCAACATTCGAAATGTTGCCGTTCAAAGATTAAATGGCCTTTTAGGATTTTATTTTTTTGGTCATGTGCTTTTGAGCAACAATTATTTTTACATGTGGTGCCATCTGAAAATCTGATCTTTACATTATTAAAAAAATCTGATGTGGGCAACAAATGACTTTCCTTATATAATGCAGTGAATTTACTACATTTACAGTTAAAAAAAATTTTATTCTTATAGTAGATACTTATATTCTTTTCAAGATGTTGAATTTTATTAAATTAGTCGTCATTTTCATTGATTTAGCGTCATTTTTATCAATTTGGGGAGATTTTTGTTAATTTGGCAACAATTATAAATGTCGCCATCGTCGCCAAAATCTCTCGCCAAGCGTTATAGACGGAGAAATAAGTTATTCTTACAGCAGATAAATGACTATTGGCGTTCAAGTACAAAAGTATTACTCAAAGTATCTTTTTTCATGAATGGAACGAGCTAGATCCTCGAGAATGATTTCACCAAATTTATCGCATGGTATTACATATGAAAAGTGAACATGTTTCTCTATACGAAATATTTTTACTTTCCTTATAAACATAAGGTATAAGGAAAGTATTGTGACGGGGTCGAAAATTCGAATTCGAGTTTTCGACGGGAGAGCACGTTTCAAGCATCCTTGATCACGAATCAAACATTTTTGAAGTGATGTCTGTGTGTGTGTGTGTGGGTGGGTGGGTGGAGACGATAACTGACGAACGAATGTACCGATTCGAACAAAATTTGGTACAAAAATCACAATCCTAAAACACTGGAAGCCTATTGTTTTAATACGCAATCGAATGTTCAGAACCTCCCTAAATTTTCGAATGAAATTTTGAAAAAATCGCCAAAAAATCAAAACCGCAAATAAAGTTACGAAATAGACATTTCTTATGTAATTTTTCATTAGAAAACGATCGGCATAAATTTTAGTCCGCTAACATGAACCGTTCTTGAGATATTGCACATTTTTCAAAAACATTATCAAAAAGTTATATAAAATAAAAATATTTCCTTTTGAGAAACATGTTCACTTTACATATGTAATACCATGCGATAAATTTTGTGATATCATTCTCGTGGATCTACCTCGTTCCATTCATGAAAAAAGATACTTTGAGTAATACTTTTGTATTTGAATGCCAATAGTCATTTATCTGCTGTAATAACTTATTCCTCCGTCCATAACGCTTGGCGAGATTTTGGCGACATTTTTAATTGTTGCCAAATTAACAAAAATCTCTCCAAATTGATAGAAATGACGCTAAATCAATGAAAATGACGACTCATTGAAGAAAATTCAATATCATGGAAAGAATATAAGTATATACTATAAGAATAACGTTTTTTTCAGCTGTAAAAGAAGTAAATTCATTGCATTATATAAGGAAAGTCATGTGTTGCCCACATCAGATTTTTTTTTTTTATATGACTTTTTGATAATTTTTTTGAAGAATGTGCAATACCTCGAGAACGGTTCCTGTTAGCGTTCTAAAATTTATGTCAATCGTTTTCTAATGAAAAATTGCATAAGAAATGTCTATTTGCGTAACTTTATTAGCGGTTTTGATGTTTTGACGATTTTTTCAAACTTTCACTCGAAAATTTAAGGGGGTTCTGAACATTCGATTGCGTATAAAAACAATAGGCTTCCAGTGTTTACGGATTGTGACTTTTGTACCAAGTTTCGTTCGAATCGGTCTATTCGTTCGTCAGTTATCGTCTCCACAGTCTCACCGACACACACACACACACACACACACACATTCACACACACACACATACTTTCACACACACACACACACACACACATACTTTCACACACACACACAGACATCACTTCAAAAATGTTTGATTCGTAATCAGGGATGCTTGAAACGTGCTCTCCCGTCGAAAACTCGAATTCGAATTTTCGACCCCGTTACAAGACTTTCCTTATACGTTATGTATATAAGGAAAGTAAAAATATTACGGGCGAGGGCGCAATAATCATTATTAAAATAAATCGCGCAATTTGAAAGGCGAATTTATTGTGTGGTAACGCTATTCATCTACTGTTATCTACAGGAAAATGAAGTCAGGCAATTTCAGCACAGAATTTTGAAGAATTTCAGCACAGGGTTCGCGTGCTGATATTTGAAAAAAAAAAATATGACACAATTTGTAATTTTCGTATATATGTCGCTCATTTAGTTGGTCTTTTATAAAATACTGGACATTTAACCAATCACTCTCTCTCTATATATATAATTGTCTAACGTGTTTACAGCGTTTTTGTTTTCCCAGATTCCTCAGTAACTTAAAAGGCTGAATTTTTGCATACTCACTACGGAGCAGAACCTAAACAGAGAAGGAGTTTCGATTTACCCTTTCAGAGGCGAAGAAAATGAGAGTTTCAGAAATTCTTTCTAGACCCTTCAGAAGCTCCCTCAGTTGACTTAGAAGGCTGAATTTTTGCACAATTATAGTATCGACAACTGGATCGAACTTAACGAAGCCGGGTTTTTTATCTTTTCCTAGAGTAGACAAAATAGGTGGGGTTCGAGTAGTCTCCAAGAACCTCCTCGAAGCTTCCCACATGAACGTAATAGGCTGAAACTCAGCCGCGGGGGTGAAACTTATTGGGTCATTTTTCGATTGAAATAACTATTTTCAACATCAAACACAATGGATTGCTAAAAAAAATTAAGGAAATAACGTTGTTGGACGAAAAGTCATTTATTAAAACATCTTAAAGACGTACAAAATATTTAAAATTGCTAGAGCACTTTCGAGCGTTAATACGCTCTTCATCAGTGGCTACATGAAAAGTAAATATGGAATGTTCCCATATACACCAGTTACACAGTAAATTTGCATGAAAATATGAAATTGGTAAATGAACAGACTAATAATTAATACAAAATTAACCCAAGAAATATACACGGAAAATACAAAAAAATTTTGTATTTACCAATTTTATATTTTTATGCAAATTTGTTGTGTAACTGGTCTATATGTAAACATTCCATGTTTACTTTTCATGTAGCCACTGATGAAGAGCGTATTAACGCTCGAAAGCGCTCTGGCAATTTTAAATACTTTGCACGTCTTATAAGATGTTTTAATAAATGACTTTTCGTCTAACCACGTTATATCCTTAATTTTATTTAGTTGAATTCAGACGTGATATTAATTTTTGATTATTAGATTGCTGAAAGATAATTAAATTTATTAAAAAAAGTTGCAGCTCAATTTTTTAAGTTTGTTAGTTTTCTAGTCTTTGACGGGCTTAAATGCACAAAGTCTTTAAATATTTTTCAAGAAAGTATAAGATACCTATCTGAAAATTGTGTTCATTTAACGCCTTAAAATTCTGGTGTCCAGAGCCTCGTAACACCGCGTTTAAATCAGGTCTTGCTTAGGCCCAGCACCTGTGGCTCACGGACCGCACTTTGAGAGTGCTCTATGGTGCCCCTTTCCATAGGTGCGCAGGCTGGTCCCCAAATGTATGCGTGGTGGGTCTTCCAGAATCGATACTTGGTATCGAACCAACCCCTTGTCTCTTCATGCTCCGGCCAAACTCTGTGTTAGGAGTAATGCTGCCGTATGGCATTACTCGTGACGTCATATAAAACGGTCGTTCAGCTTTTTTGTGCCTGGCTTTGACAGCGGCAGATTTACTATGAAGTTAGTGAAACCTAGATCCGTAGCCGGAGATAAAGTTAAGGAGGAGCTGGAGGGAAATTTAAGGGGGACTGAACAGTCTTGAAGGAGGGGCTCACCCAAAACACAATTAATCATTTGCATTTATAAACCATAATAGTTACATTATATATTTCAATCCATATAATTGATTAACAAATAATTCCATGTCTATATTTGTAAGCTAAGGGCCGATTATTAATATCTATATAGTAGCTACTAAACGTCACTATTAATATATAGTAATTACAATTGATTTTAATATTAGCATTAACTAGTAGTAAAGCTGTTAATAATTCGTAGAAAGATTTTGAAAGTTAATGCAAGTTATTGCCTAATACCAATTCTTAGCTACTTATCAGTTGATTTTGACTCTATAATGTAAAACAGCGAATTCCGTAATAATACAAAAGTATCCTAAATACCATTGTCATAATTTTTAAATATTTTTAAATTAAATACGTAAATCAATTGGTCATTAGATTAACCACACATTCAGCTAAATTAAGACATTTTTAAAAGAAAATAATTTATAAAAAAATCTCAAAGACTGTTTTTATGCAAAATTTGAATATTTTATATGAAATTTTATATCACTACTAAAAATTTAATATTCTTATCAGGGAGGAGGGCTGAGTATACCTCTTGGGGAGGCTAAGCCCCCTCTGGTCCCTGCCTGGATACGGCCTTAGTGAAACAGAAACTTTTGGTTCCGTATATACAGGCGGCCCACAGAAACTCGAGTTTCACAGATTTTTTTACTTATGTGATTTGCTTAATTTAATGAAATTATTACTTTTCCTTCATGCATAGTATAATGTATAGGAAATGTATTGCACAACGAGGTCAAAATTCGAGTTTTCGAGGGAAGGGCATGTTTCAAGCATACTTGAACTCAAATCGAACGTTTTTGGGTTGGTGTCAGATGGTGTGTGTCCATGAGTCTTTGTATGCGGTATGTCACGAATGAAGGAAGAGTTTGGAAAAATTTGGTACCATTATTGAAATTGATGAATTCTGGAGCCTAATTGAGTTTTTTCATGACCTATTCATTTTTTTATCATTATGGAAGGTCATGAAAATTCATGATCTTCCATAATGATAAATAAAAATTCATTCCAAACATAATTTTTCATTAGAAACTGAATGATATTATAACCTTTACGACACTAGCAAAAACCATTCATGCAATGTTTGCACAATTTTTGAAAATAAAAATTGTTAGAAAATCATAACTTTTATTACAGTTGAATAAATTATCATTTTATACGTTATGATTCCTTACAAAACTAATGACATGTATTTTAGAACGCAAGCATGAATCCTTCTTGACTATATAGAATGTTTTTCAAAAAAAAAAAAAATCTTTTCGAAAATAGTGTAGAGTTATTATTGTAAACATGATCATCTGACATTTGCTATGTAAAACAGAACCTTACTTTCATAGACACAGGTAGTGTTTTTAGATTCGCAGTGCTGAATTCTATATTAGGACTAAAGCCTCTTTAGTCCTTAATAATTGCAATGTAAACCTTTATACATTTGAAAAACGTTGGGGACGCTATTGAAATTTAAGGGTTGCAACCCCATGCTCCTCCTTCTGTGTTTTATCAATGCATGTTTTGTCAGAAATTGAATTCTTATAAGCTCACATTTTAATTTGATATAACTCAAGAAAGGTTTGAGATAGAACTATAAAACTCTGAATAAAATTCATTTATGATATTAATATTAATTTGTATTCATGATTCGCAGATCAAAATGTATATTTTTATTTATGAATTTTAATATATAGACCAGTGATATGAAGGGTCTTCTTCATCTAAACTTCTTTTACATTTTTTTTTTGAATCAGTATATCAAAATATTTGCAGAAAAATAAAATTTTTATAAAAATATTTATATTTTGTACAAAAGCCATTTGAATGTATAGTTATATCACATAAAGAATCTAATTAAAATAAATATAGTTCGTTTTTTCATTTATTCTGTGTAGCAAATAAATGAAATAAAAGAAAATAACTTGTATAAAACATTTTGAATGAAACTATTCATAAATAAATCAGGAATATAATTTTCTATCCCAGAGCTCTTAAAAATGTAATTTCATGAACTATTGGTTAGGGGTTTCACCGAAAAAGATTCTTGTGACAAGGAGATGTGTATGAAAATATATTGCACATCATTAATATACTTTCCAGAAACCTCTGCTGATCTAAAACAGTGGTTCCTAAAGTAGGGTCCGTCACAAACTATTAGAGTGTCCGTGAATAACACAAGAAGTATTTGTTATAACTAAGTAAATCTTTTTTAAATCCTAATCTTTTTTTAAAGTTATTGCAATTTTTTCAAATGAATACTAAATCAATCAATTAAGCTAAAACCATATTTAAAATATTAACTGGCTCACCTCTACCTTCTCATACCGACATCCCTTTTTAAGTAGTTAATTGTTAAATAATCCTTAGTTAATTGTTGCGTAGTTAATTGTTACGTAGTTATGGAGTTTAAATTATCCGTAGTGAACTTACAATTATTATAATATATTATAATATTATAATTTTTGATTATTTAAAATTTATTTTAAAATTTTGATTATTAGTTGATTATTATTAGCTTTGATTTTAGTTTTGATTTTAAATGATTATTAGTTATTATTGATGAGTATTATATTAGTTATTATAAATGTTTATTAGTTATTAGTTATTATTGAGAGATTATTATTGATGATTATTAGTTTTGATTTTAAAATTTTGATATTTACAATTATTATAATATATTATAATATTATAGGTCAATATATTATAATTTTTTCATTTTTTTTTCTTTTTGTAAATTTTGTAAGAAAAATCGTTTACATTTTTTATGAAACTCACTTCATTTAGTAAAAATTATTCTGGATTAATGTTAGTTTCTTATAATTGTATTACGCATCGCAATTTTTGATCCTTTACTTATTATTCACTTTTTTAACCCAACCCTTAATCTGTGATATGAGTTCTGATTGCACCAGTGATTGAGAAAACGCATGGGACGTGAGGTTTCTTGTACGTAACCGCAACTGTATCGTGCGTGATGATAAAAGTTTTAGCGACTATTGGAACCCATCCCAATAGGTTTGAACGTAGATTCTGATGCATTCCCCAAGCGAATTGCTGTTTTTAATATTTCTATAACATAACGTATTTTGGTCGCCATTGTAAATGCCCCACAGCATTTAATAATGCATAACGTTTCATAGGAAATAGATGAAAAATAAATCGATAGAAAAATTGGCTCACCATTCTTTTTGTAGAACTTGAGTTCCAGCTTGAGCTCCATCTTGCTTTCTAGCGCTTGCTCGATCTCCAGTTTTGAGTCGTCGCTAGTCTCGGGCCCGTAGAGGAAGGTGCAGGCGCACCCCTTCTGCATGATCTGGGCGCGAGGAAAGCCCGTCAGATCGCAGAACCCGTCTGAGCAGTAGACAATCGGGTAGATATTGGCCACCTGTGCGTTGCCCAGCACGAAGTTACTGTCTGCAAAGGCAAAATAAGATATATTTAGCTGCTGTGCGAATGCATACAGGGTCTCCCAAAAACATCCACTTCCACCTTTATTCATTAAATATTGATCGAAATCGATAAAAATTTTCAGGGAGTTAAATTTGAAGAAATACAAAATTTAAATTTTTATACGGCCCCCGTACAAAAACATTTCCAATGAGTAAAATGTGCCCCATACGCTAATAAGGTGATGTACAAAATTACAGCATTTTATCGTAAAAAGTCCCAGAGATATGTTTAAACAAATTTGGTGAGGGATTAATCACCATTAAAATGTAAATGTTTACAGCAAAAGTGCAAATGACGCAACGCAGAAATGCATCATAGGCAAATAATACCTGCCTCTTATCTTTAATGGATCTTTGGCATGGATGGAAACATTTCGAACAAACTTTGTAATCTTTGTGTAAAGTTATTATTTCTACACAGTGTAGATAATTTTGTACCAATAAATAGCGAAATTATTATTTATTTGTAATCATTGTTTTCTTTGGTAATTTATGCATGACCCCTGAAACGCGATCTGCCGACATGATTTTTCCTGTCTGAGAACCCATGTCGATGCATCGAAAAGTGGTTTAAGTCAGCATTTTTGTCTTTTCATATCTCTAGGACTTTTTATGATAAAATGCTGAAATTTTGTACATCACCTTATTACTGTATGGGGTACATTTTACTCATTGGAAATGTTTTTGTACGGGGGCCGTATAAAAATTCAAATTTTGAATTTCTTAAAATTTAATTCCCTTGAAATTTTTAATCGATTTCATAAAATTCTGTACCTTTTTTACGCAACTTTGTAATTTATTATATATGCCTAAGATCAATATTTAAGGAGTAAAAGCTGAGGTCAATGTTTTTGGGACACCCTGTATAATGCTATTCATTCCAAATTAATCTGTACAAGGAAGGATCAAAATGTTCGGAGACTGTGCTGATATCTCTAACCCTGATTGGAGGAGAGGGGGAACTATTTTACCGTGGCGTAGAGGCACATCTAATGCGAGATGTGAAAAGCAAGAAGCAGATCCGCAGTGCAGGGTTTTTCCAGACAATGCGTATCAGTGAACTGTAGTCGTTTGCGTTCGTCGAAAACAGAAATGGCGTTTGAAGAACAATATGTGAATATCAAATTCTGCCAGCGTTTGGGGAAATCACCGACAGAAACATTGCACCTGCTGCAGCAAGTTGTGCCTCTACGCCACGGTAAAATAGTTCCCCTCTCCTCCAATCAGGATTGGAGATATCAGCACAGTCTCCGAAATTTTTTATCCTACCTTGTATATATATTAATTGTGTAAACATTTTCCCTTTCCTTAAAATATAAGGTAATGTATAGGGAAAGTATTGAAATCGTGTCGAAAATCGCAGCCGAGTTTCTGATGGATCTATACGTTTCAAACACTCTAGAACCTCAAAAAATATTTTTAGGGTGATGTTTGTCTGTGCAAGGTATGATACACCGACTCTATCCAAAACTCTAATTGATCGTTTTCCAAAATTTGGTAGATAAATCAGTTGTAGGCTATTTTAGTGCTGATTAGATTTTGGTATGATTCGGAAATAAGAACCTGCTTTTATTGAGAAATGACCAGTAAAAATTGTATGTATTCACTTTAGCCTAAAAACTCATAGACGAAATTTTGCAAAATTTGGTAGATAAGCAATGTGTGAGTTATCCTGCTGCTGATTAGGGTTTGGTTTTATTCAGAAAAATAAAACTGGCATATTTTTGCGAAATGGCCAACGAAAATTGTCAAAATCAGGTACAAAAGACAAATTATGTTAAATGTATTAATTAAATGGTTGTTTCATAAAATATATTTAGACGACAAAACAAACAAAACTAACCTCCTTTTTTTTTAAAACAACCGTTGACGAGATATTTTTTACTTTCCCTGTAATACATGGTAATGTATAGGGAAAGTATTGGAATCATGTCGAAAATCGCCACTCGAGTTTTCGATGGATCGACGCGCTTCGAGACCTCTAGAATACGAAAAAACTATTTTTGACGTCTGTGTGTGTGTCTGTCTGTGTGTCTGTCTGTCTGTGCAATGTATGTATTCACTCTAACTCAAAAACTAATGGACCAAATTTCATAAAATTTGGTCGGTAAGTCACTTGGATGTGACCCTGGTGCTGATTAGTTTTTGGTACGATTCGTAAAAACAGAACCCGCATTTTTTTGCAAAATGGCCCGTAAAAATTCCATTTATCCGCTCTAGCTAAAATACTAATTGACCAAATTTCACAAAGTTTGGTAATTAAATTACTTGTGGGATACTCTGGTGCTGATTCGATTTTGGTACGATTCGGAAAAGAACAACCTGCCTTTTTTCACGAAATGGCCCGCCAAAATCGCCAAAATCTAGAAAAAAAAGACTAAGTAGCGTGTGTTCAAATGTATCAATTAAATTCTTGTTTTATACGCAATTTTTGAAGAGAAAAATAATATAACACACTCCATTATACTTTAGGACTAACCGTTCTCAAGATATTTGAGATTTTTTGCATTTTTGTTACGCCGATTTCTGAAAAATGTCCAATTACCAAATAAAAACAAAAATTGAATTAAAAATGCAAATTTAGTGTGTTTTGATTCAATTAAACTCAATCTAATGAATTATTAAAGAAATAAAGAAAATATGAATTTGAGTCTGCAGGGAAAGTCATGTGCTGCCCACATCAGATTTTTACTTTCCCTGCAATACTTGGTAATGTATAGGGAAAGTATTGGAATCATGACGCAACTCGAAAATCGCACCTCGGGTTTTCGACGGATCTACACGTTTCGAGACCTCTTGAATAAGAAAAAACTATTTTCAGAGTGACGTCTGTGTGTGTGTCTGTCTGTGTGTCTGTCTGTCTGTCTGTGCAATGTATGTATCCACTCCAACTCAAAAACTAATGCACCGAATTTCATAAAATTTGGTGGGTAAGTCACTTGGATATGACCCTGGTGCTGATTAGTTTTTGGTACGATTCGTAAAAACGGAACCCGCCTTTTTTTGCGAAATGGCCTGTAAAAATGTCATGTATCCACTCTAGCTAAAATACTAATTGACCAAATTTCACAGAATTTGGCAGATAGGTTACTTGTGGGATACTCTGGTTCTGATTAGAATTTGTTATTATTCGGAAAAGAACAACCTGCCTTTTTTTACGAAATGGCCCTTAAAAATCGGTTAAATCTAAAAAAAAGCTACATATGTTCAAATAATCAATTAAATGCTTGTTTTATACGTAATATTTGATGAGGAAAAGAATAAGAACAACTTTATTGCTCTAGGACTAACCGTTCTCGAGATATTTGAGACTTTTCGTATTTTTGTTATGCCGCCTTTGGAAAAATGTCCAATTACCGAATAAAAACAAAAATTGAATTAAAAATGAAAATTTAGGGTTATTTGGTTCAATTAAACTCAATCTAATGAATAAGAAATAAAGAACATATGAATTTGAATCTGCAGGGAAAGTCATGTGCTGCCCACATCAGATTTTTACATTCCCTGGAATATATGGTAATGCATAGGGGAAGTAATGGAATCATGTCAAAAATCGCGACACGAGATTTCGAACGAAGTACACGTTTTGGAACCTGTAGAACATGAAAAGACTATTTTTAGCGTGACATCTGTGTGTGTGTGTGTGTGTATGTGTGCGTGCGTGCGTGCATGCGTGCGTCCGTATGCATGCAGGGCATGTATCCACTCTTAAGTAAAAAATTAATTTACCGAATTCCATAAAATTTGGTTAGTTACTTGTGAGTAACCCTGCTGCTGATTTTATTTCAAAATGATACGGAAAAAGACCCTGAATTTTTCTGCAAAATCCTTATGTATCACACTAGTTAAACCGCAAATTGACCAAATTTCGCAAAATTCTGCAGATAAGTCAAATGTGGATCACCACTTCTATTGATTAGATTATGAGTAGTCTACATATGCTCAAATGCATCAATTAAATGTATGTTTCATATGTAATTTTTGACGAAAAAAAAAGAAGATCAACCACACTACTTTTACCCCCAGAACCAACTTATTAGGTGGACGGTTTTCGAGATGCTTAAGTTTTTAATTTTGAGGAATTGAAGACGTTTTTCACTATAGTTATAAAAATTCTGATGTGGGCAGCACATGACCTTCCTTGCAGGCTTATATCCACGTTCTCCTTATTTTAATTAAATTTAATTCACTTTTAAATCAATTTTCGTTCTCATTTAGTAACTGAACTTAGTTTCAAGGGTAGCGTAGAGAAAATGCGAAAAACCTAAAATATCTCGAGAATTGCTAGTCTTAGTGTAATGGGTTTGGTCTTACTCTTTTCTTCGTTAAAAATTACGTATAAAACAAGCATTTAATGGATATATTTGAGCATACGTAGTTTTTTATTTTAGATTTTGACTTTTGCGGGCCATTTTGCAAAAAAAGGTGTGGTTTATTTTTTTTTTCGAGTCGTTCCAAAATCTAATCAGCACCAGAGTGATCTACAAGTGACTTATCTACCGAATTTTGTGAAATTCGGTCCATTAGTTTTTCAGCTAAAGTGGATACAGGCAATTTTTGCGAGCCATTTCGGAAAAAAAGGCGAGTTCTTTTATCTCGAATCGTATTCAATGCTAATCAGAACCAGATTTGCCTATACGTGACTTACCAAATTTTATGAAATTCGGTCAATTAGTTTTTTAATTAAAGTGGATACAAAATTTGCACAGACAGACAGACAGACAGATAGACACACAGACGTCACGCAAATAATAGTTTTATCGTATTCTAGAGGTTCAGAAACGTGTAGGACCGTCGAAAACTCGAGTTGAAGTTTTCGGTATGATTCCAATGCTTTCCTTATACATTACCATGTATTGCAGGGAAAGTAAGAACTATTTAATGAAATTTCTTAAAATTTAGTATTCCCTTGATAACAATTACCCTGATGCTAATTTGATTAGGATAAACAATAACCGTGATCTACAATAATCGTGATCGTCTGTCTGTCTATCTGTGCAGATATTGTATCCACTCTAATTCAAAAACTAATGAACCGAATTTTATAAAATTTGGTTGGTAAGTCACTTGTCGGCGAAACTGGTGTTGATTGGTTTTGGATACGATTCGGGAGAAAAGAACCTGCCTTTTTTTTGCGAAATGGCCCGCAAAAGTTTGTGTCCACACTAGCTGAAAAAGTAATGGACAGAATTTCACAAAATTCGGTAGATAAGTAACTTGTGGGACACCCTGGTGCTGATTAGATTTTGGTACGATTCGGAAAAAGTAACCTGCCTTTTGTTGCAAAATGGCTCGCAAAAATCGCCAAAATCTAAAATAAAAAACTACATATCCTCAAATAAAGTCATTAAATGCTTGTTTAATACGTAATTTTTAACGAAGAAAAGAATAAGACCATCCCCATTGCACTAGGACTAGCCGTTCTCGAGATATTTTAGTTTTGACGTATTTTCTCGACGCCACCTTTGAAAATAAGTCCAGTTATCAAATGAGAACGAAAATTGAATTAAAAGTGAATTAAATTTAATTAAAATAAAGAGAACGTGAATATAGGTCTGCAGGGAAATTCATGTGCTGCCCAGATTATATATTTTGTTTTCTAAACCGGCTAACTCTTATTTTGCGTTTTAAATTATTTTATACACGAAGTTTTATATGCTTTTCAATAAATATTTTATTTATCAGTTTGTTACAATAGCACTCATATACTTACTTATTGTACAAAAAATTAGGCAAATTAAATAAACAATCATTTTTGTACATGTTGCCATAAGCAAAATTTAAACCGCTACTCTTGTTACACGTTTAGTGTGATACTTATCAAACAATACTCTATCACTTTGCAATTGGCATTTTTCGTCCGTCTTCCTGTATTGCCGAGTTCATTTTGCTAACTTCTTCAATCCTCTACTAGGTGCTCTGTAATCATTTTTATTTTTACAGGATCACTTTACTATAGATAGATCTAACGGGGATCTTTCCTGATGAGGTTACTGTGGTACACACACGAACGGACATATTTCCAAATGTGTTCAGGAAGTCTGTTTAAACGTGTTTTTCCGTCTGAATCTCGAATTAAACATTTTCGAGATAATAATTTATTCTCTTAACTAGTACGAGAAAGCAAGATTAACTGCGATGTTGCTGAACTCAACTCTCATATCAAACGTCATATTTTTTTTCAAATTTTACAGGAAAAATTTTGAAAAATCTATATCATGCATCCAAATGATTACAACTGTAGTATGTTTCCCTTCACTTAAAAGGGATTGAAAAAATCTTTCGATTAATACCATACTTGACAATGTATTCCCCGGGGGGTAATTTGACCTCCGAGATGGCTAACGACGTCACGAATAAAAAAGAATTGTATCGCGGCAATTTTTCACTACAATGATTAAAACTATTAATTCTCGTAATCGTTGAGTTAAAAATAAACTCTTATGCATTATGTCAAATTTTCTCTTATGTCGCTGTGTTAAAAATATGTGAAATTTCGACTAAAATTCAAAGTTTTCGCTCGAATTAAAATAAAATTCTATTTAGTTCTAGTTTTTTTCTTATCGAAACCGGATATAAAGCTTCGTGAAAATCTATTAATATTTGTGGTTGCTGTCGTGCAATCGAACACAGACATCAGACAGACAGAAGGACGGACGGACATCACTCCAAAAACAATCAAAACGTATTCAGGAGGTCTTCAAATATAGATTGGCATCAAAATTTTGAAGCTGAAAATTTTCGTTAAAACAAAACTTTCTCAATACTACGTATGTAAGAATAAACATATTTCGGCCTATAGAAATCGAAATTCTTATAACACGGCTTTTGAATTTGAAGTATAGCAAAACTTATTATACGGTGTGAAACAATTTCACAGCAAACAAGATTTCTGGAAGAAAGGCATTTGTCCATTATTTATGTCGTTAAAGAATGGCTTTTGTAATTAAGAATGTGTTTTACAGCCTCGTTTAATGCTGTCTTTTGCTCCCTGAAACAAACGGGCTGTAATCTTCAACGCGGTACCATTAGTTATGACGTCAAAAGGAAAGGCGAGCGCATGCGCAATCGATACAGATAGAGAGAAGCCAATGGCAGAATATCACCCCAAGAAGGTAAATAATAAGTCTTGACAGAAACTGGGAAAAACGTTCGAATATAAAAATGGGAATTGATTTATAGGAACGCGAGAGGTAGTGAGGATAACTTTTGTCTTTAAAACAGAGATTGTTGCAGTGACGTTACCGCCATGACCTTGAAGATATCAAATAATGTAGAATAAGCTTATATTGGTCAAATTATTATAATACCAAGTTTTGATATATGATTACTTTCTAAAATATCTGATATGAGCCACACATAACTTTTCCCACAGATTAACAAATTTGGGTACTATGGAAAATATATCAAAATACATACACACGCAACAAGCAGACACAAATTACAGATTTCTCGTATCGGGGTATCGTTGAAATCAACTATGTTGTGATATTTAGAACTATTTCGAAAGATATCGTGCTGTCTATTAAAAAGTAAAGCTTTCCATATCTTAATAATGGCTCGTGATAACCCCCAATCAATCGAGTCTAATTACCTATAGTTAATAGTGTTAACTAATCACTTGCATTTTATAATAGTGAAATTATTTAATTTTATTTCTTATGATTTTTTTCTTCATTTGGGCGGAAAAACATGCAATATCCCAAGAACAGCGCTTGTTAACGTTCTTTAAACGATATAATTCATTGTTAAATAAAAAATTGTACATATAATGGCTATTTTTATTTCATTTCGTAAGCACATGCTTAAAAAATTGAGGAGTTTTGCTTGGTCTGAGATTCCTCCAAATACAAGAAAGCTAAGAATACATTGTATTTTCAACTCACACGATACATTTCTGCTTCATATAAAATATATTGACGCAAAAGTAGAAACGACATTGTGAGACGAAAAATTTAATTTTTAAAGCACAAATGAAAAAAAAATTCGTCGATATGTGTTTTCGAAGGCTTTATTTCATCTTGCAGAAGTTGGCGATATTTCGCCTAGTATGTTAGCAAATATTCTCAATCACGTCTCTATAATTTCAGATATTTGCTTATGCCTACAAAGTGAAAACACTTTAGTGGCAAAGAAACCAATTGATGTTAAAACATAATAATAAAATATGTTTCTCTGTTTGTGTCTTCTGTAGCGGAAAGTTGACGCGTCGACATTCGATATAGTAGGTACTTTACATTCCCGCACGATGCAATTCGGTTAGATTTTTTAAAAATTGGTGTTAGTTTGAAAGTTAAGAGCATTTAAAACCGACATTTTTACTTCAAAATCCACTTTTTCCACTCCAATTTCACTTCAACCGTCCACCTTTTCCACAATTTCCACTTCATCCGTCGACATTTTCACTTCAAAATCAGTTTTTTTCCGGGCAGACGATTAAAAATAAAATGGCGCATGTGGTCTGCGAACGACATTTTAGATAGACTAGACTTGAGTTATTTATTTTCACGAATTTAAAAGATAAATTTTCAGGGTTCGGAATATATATTCATTCTAATATTATAATTATTTTCTGAAAATTTGAATCCAGTCGGATGAAAACTCGCTGCGAAAGCAATTATCTTTTAATTATACTTCTGGGGGTAAATGTCATTTTTAATTCCTTTTCGCAACTTAAAATGCTTTAATTTAAATGTTTTAATTTTTAGTTTCAATTCGACAATTTAAAAGTCTAGCATCTTGCACATCGGATTCCAATTTCACGAATTTAAAATATGTTTTTAGTGTTGTTCTGTCAACGATAGGCGAACCATATGCTTGTGCGTATAGTTGGCGAATTGCAGTAAGTTTATTTAGAGCGTATTAAAGGAGCTTTTTTAGGGCGCATTGAATGAGCTTATTGAGAGCGTATTACGTCCTCGTTATATAATTAGCATGGTTACGCATGGAAAAAATGGCGGGCTGGTATGATTTTGGTTTGAAACATGCGATTCTGGAAATTGAGTGGTGTTATCTGTATTAGTATTAAGTAGCGGGTGCTTATTTAGAACCCGGGCAATGGCGGTTAATTCTTTCAAGTACTATATAAGATAGTGAACAATACACACAGGATGTTTGACAGTAATTGATCCCTCGCTTTTCGAGCTTCGACAACTAGTGTTAGACACCTATTTCCAATTTGACAGTTTGTTAATATAATAAAATAATATTTGAAATTCTTTCATGCATCATTCATCAACAATATTCAAACATCATTTCATGCATCATTCATAAACATCATTCATCATCAATATTCATTCATCAACAAAATATTTGCAAATTTTTACGCGCGCACACACACACACACACACACACACACACACACGTCGTATATATATATATATATATATATATATATATATATATACGTATATATATATATATATATATATATATATATATATATATATATATATATATATATATATATATATATATAACGTAAAAACTATCCAAACAAGCAAAAGGGGTCAAATTGAAATTTGATTTTTTCTCGACTCTGACTCGTGAAGTCCCAGTTTGATTGCAGATAGAAATGTATCATAAAACGAACCTGTGCAATGTTATTAGCAGTTGACCCCGGATTTGTAGGGCAAACATTTTCGATTTCTTTATAAGCTATAACTCGCCGGATATTGTAGATCAGTTCTTTTCAAACGTTTCTGGTTACGGAACCTTTTGTGAAATTCAATTTGATAGCGGAACCCAAATTATTACATTCAAATTTTTTAGCATCCATGAAAATTTACACAGGACTATCACCTCGTGAAACCCCTGGAATACTGAATACCTAGTGTTCTACAGAACAACTAAGGTTCCGTAGCAATTATCTACACTTTGAAAAACGCAGTGCTTTACGTATAGTGCAACGTTTTCTAATTACAGTTTTTATTCAAGAGACAGTAAAAATGCCACCCATATATATATATATATATATATATATATATATATATATATATATATATATATATATAATTTAGATATATGGATTAAAGTAGAATATAGTTATACATGCTTGGTATATTATATTTAAATTCCTTGATCGTATATATATATTACATTATTTCTGTAATACATTTTACAGTTGTGTACACAGAAACGTAGAATCAGCATTAATGAAACATGTATGGCCCTTGATAACGTACATGGTTTCAGAAATGCTTTTCTTATTCATTTTATTCCTTTAATATTCATTATATTCCATTTATTCAATTTCCAAACTTCTTGGGAGCTATAAAAGGCCTAGCTCATCGTGCTACACTTGGTTTCTGATTTGCAATTTTTCACCTTTACCTTCAGTTTACCAACAATTTTCTTTGGTATTTCTCGGGTATATATATATATATATTACAAGTAATCATAAAAATCTTTTCTGTGTATGTATGTGTGTGTGTGCGTATAAGGGTGTTGAAGACCCAGACCGTCCGACTCATCCGAAGACATAGGGCATTCATTTGGACGGCCGGTGTGTGTGTGTGTGTTTTGAAGGAGTGTTGAAGACCCAGACCGTCCGACTCATCCTGAGGGTGTGTGTGTGTGTCTGTGTGTGTGTAAGTGTTTCATTTTTAATAGAATTCATAGATTCATAGTATGTCTAAAAGGAATTGCGAAACTGTAAAAATGAGATCAACTATGTGTTCATTGGCGGAGGTTGAAATTTTTCATCCTTTCTTGCATTGGAAGATTGGGTTTGCGCGTAGCATAGGTTATTGTTTAATAAAACTATTATATTTTCCATATTTTAATAAAATTGAAATTCAATACTGTAATGAATAATGTGTTCCTTTAATATTTTATAGAACTCATTCGTTAATAACAGTTTCTAGTAAATTCTTGTAAAAATTCGTCTATCTTGTTACTTTTCGATAAGACACGACTCCCGTAAAATTTGAGAGATATCGTAATAAAACATTAGGTATATAAGTTTTACGCATCTGACAAATATTTTTAAAAAGAGATCAATGTGTTTTTCATTCTTTCACAAAAAGCACTACACAATATATCGGTATGGAAGACACTCCCATTGCAGATATGGACATTCATGGACCGTCTTATTATATGCGTTAGCTAGCATGGAATAGCCGGTATCTGCAATGGCAGCACGAAACTTGCTATAAGCCACAATTTTTGCGAGATTCTATGAGAACTGATAATATCAGTCCTTCCACACGGTTGGGATAAAAATTTGTTATTAAAATATGCAAAACACAAAACCCGGTTATAAAGGCACAGGTGTATGCGGCATTTTTTCCAGAGGGGTGCATTCAAAATTTGGAGATAACTATTAACCTTTCATTTTAAACGTTTCAAAATTATAAAACTAGCATCTTGTTTACAGATGCTTGTAGTAGTCCCTAACCTCCCCCTAGCATACGAATGTAGATTTAGAGACCCAATAAGAACAAACTGATAAAAATTCGAGAAATTTAACTTTCGGGGAAGGGGGGAGTTAGAAATCGGTCAAAAAATAAAACATACATAAACAATTATAATATAGTAGAATGTTAAAGAAAAGGGCATATGAAAACAGAGGTTTTCTATATGTTCTCCAAATTTTTGCATCAATTTCTTTTTTGACTGCACTGAAGGAGAGGGGGAGGGGTTGCTAAAAACACAACATTTTTGTTCTTTCTTAGTTTTGATAGAAGTAATGAAGGAAACATTCTGAAACAGCTATTATGAATCCCAACCTAAATATGAAAAATAATAGATACACGTCAGTCAGGTTGATTAGAAATGAAGTCGATCAAAGAAAGAAGGGAGTGACAGAATGTGAGGTGAGGGTTTAAAAATAAAAGAAATGATAAAAAATATCGAATCGAGTGGGATTTCAAAAAATCAAACATCGAGACTATGAGAAAAACAACTTTTTTTTTTGTCTCTGTCACTGGAGAGATATGGGAGGGGGATGGGAAGAAAACATTTGTTTTTTCTTTATTTTGGAAAGTAATGGACAAAAAAAAAAAAAAAAAAAAAAAAAAAAAAATGGAAAATTTATTTGGAGACAGCCCCAAACCTTAACCTAAACACAGGAAAAATATCACGGACACTTCAGGTTAATTAGAAAAAGAGAGAGATGATTATAAATGATACCAAAAAAATCATGACGACTGAGTAAAACACGAGTTTGCTGTACGTTGTTGTTGTTGAGACCCAGACCGTCCGACCTACCAGAAAGGTGTAAGGTAACTGTATGGACGGCCGGGAAGTGCCACCCAATTTAGACCGGAACCCAGTGGGGGAGGCATCCACAGGGACCGTACCCTCCTTCCCCTACCACCAACCTCTCGGAAGGACTTACGGACCCACATGTTTAACGTGATCGTACTCCGCATGAACACGGCGGCATTTGTGGCAGCGTGCAAATCTAGCGCGCAAACCACGGGGATACCGCACCCGAGATGGCCAACAACACGCGGTGTTCCGAGGTGGTCACCCACCAAGTACTAACCGCGCCCGATGCTGCTTGACTTCGGTGATCTAACGAGAACCGGTGTTTTCAGCACGGTACGGCCGTTGGCCCCTGAGTTTGCTATACGTGGAAATTTTAATTTTTTAGCCACATAGAACAATGTATTGAGAATGTTGAACCTCACATACGATATGAACCTAATTTATGTTCAAACATGATATTTTCAATCTGCAACTAAAATATTAAAATTACACATACTCGAAAAAAAAAAACATAAATGTTTGATTTGTTACAATGAGAAATAGTTCCAGAGATGAGCAATAGATGGCGCGAGGCTTCAGTAAATTGTCTAAAGACAGCTCCATCTATTGAGCATCCTGTAAACTATTATTTCTCTTGTAACAAATCAGCACTGAAGCAAATCAATCATTCAGGTCTTTAAGTAGGATAAGTTTTAGTATTTTATTTGCAGGTGAGAAAATTGATACTTGTACAATTTGCGATGTTTAGCTGTAAATTGAGCTAATCCTAAATCTGGAAATAAGAACGCTATGCATGGTAATCATGTATACACATGATGCACACAGTTTTCTTTTATTTTGTTACGCACATGGAAAAAATCGATTTTTACTTTCCCTGCAATACATGGTAATGTACAGGGAAAGTATTGGAATCATGCCGAAAATCAGAACTCGAGTTTTCGACGGATCTACACGTTTCGAAACCTCTAGAATACGAAAAAACTATTTTTAGCGTGACGTCCGTGTGTGTGTCTGTGTGTCTGTCTGTCTGTGTGTGCAGATTTTGTATCCACTCTAACTAAAAAAGTAATTGACCGAATTTCATAAAATTTGGTAGGTAAGTCACTTGTGGGCGAATCTGGTGCTGATTAGTTTTGGGTACGATTCGAGATAAAATAACCCGCCTTTTTCTACGAAATGACCCGCAAAAGCTTGGATCCACTCTAGCTGAAAAACTAATGGACCGAATTTCACAAAATTTGGTAGATAAGTCACTCGTGGGACACCCTGGTGCTGATTAGATTTTGGTACGATTCGGAAAAAAATAACCTGCCTTTTTTTGCAAAATGGCCCGCAAAAATCTAAAATAAAAAACTACGTATGCTCAAATATATCCATTAAATGTTTGTTTAATACGTAATGCTTAACGAAGAGAAGAATAAGACCAATCCCATTACACTAGGACTAGCCGTTCTCGAGATATTTTTTTTTTCGTATTTTCTCTACGCCACCTTTGAAAATAAGTCCAGTTATCAGATTGAATTAAACGTAAATTAAATTTAATTAAAATAAAGAGAACGTGAATATAAATCTGCAGGGAAAGTCATGAGCTGCCCACATCAGATTTTTACTTTCCCTGCAATACATGGTAATGTATAGGGAAAGTATTGGAATCATGCCGAAAATCGCAACTTGAGTTTTCAACGGATCTACATGTTTCGAGACCTCTAGAATACGAAAAAACTATTTTTAGCGTGACGTCTGTGTGTGTGTGTCTGTTTGTTTGTGTGTCTGTGTGTCTGTCTGTCTGTCTGTGCAGATGTTGTATCCACTCTAACTAAAAAACTAATGGACCGAATTTCACAAAATTTGGTAGGTAAGTTACTTGTGAGTGAGTCTGGAGCTGATTGGTTTTGGGTACGATCCGGGATAAAAGAACCGGCCTTTTTTTGCGAAATGGCCAGCAAAAGCTTGTATCCACTCTAACTGAAAAACTAATGGACCGAATTTCACAAAATTCGGTAGATGAGCCACTTGTGGGTTACCCTGGTGCTGATTAGATTTTGGTACGATTCGAAAAAAAATGACCTGCCTTTTTTTGCAAAATGGCCCGCAAAAATCGTCCAAATCTAAACTAAAGAACTGGGTATACTCAAATATATCCATTAAATGCTGATTTAATACGTAATTTTTAACGACGAAAAGAATAAGACCAACCCCATTACACTAGGACTAGCCGTTCTCGAGATATTTTAGTTTTTCGTACTTTCCCTACGCCACCTTTGAAAATAAGTCCGGTTACCGAATGAGAACGAAAATTGAATTAAAAGTGAAATAAATTTAATTAAAATAAAGAGAACGTTAATATAAGTATGCAGGGAAAGTCATGTGCTGCTCACATCAGATTTTTTAAACTGTTTCTAGTCCGCAAAGCATTCCATATCTACTCTACCTATTTGGTAAAAACATTTTAGTGTCGCTTTTCACGGTCAAAGTATTTAAATTTTTCGTAATGTTCATATTTCAACTCGAGATACCCTTATCATTGATGCTATTTACATCAAAAACATGCTTTTTACTTTCCCTGCAATACATGGTAATGTATAGGAAAAGTATTGGAATCATGTCGAAAATCGCAACTCGAGTTTTTGACGGATCTACACGTTTCGAGACCTCTAGAATACGAAAAAACTATTTTTAGCATGACGTCTGTGTGTCTGTCTGTGTGTTTGTGTGTCTGTCTGTCTGTGCAGATTTTGTATCCATTCTAACTAAAAAACTAATTGACTGAATTTCATAAAATTTGGTAGGTAAGTCATTTGTGGGTGAATCTGGTGCTGAGTGGTTTTAGGTACGATTCGGGATAAAAGAACCCGCCTTTTTTGTGAAATGGCCCGCGAAAGCTTGTATTCACTCTAGCTAAAAATCTAATGGACCGAATTTCACAAAATTTGGTAGATAAATCGCCTGTGGGTTACCCTGGTGCTGATTAGATTTTGGTATGATTCGGAAAAAGTAACCTGCCTTTTTTTGCAAAATGGCCCGCAAAAATAGACAAAATTTAAAATAAAAAACTATGTATGCTGAAATATGTCCATTAAATTCTTGTTTTATACGTAATTTTTAACGAAGAAAAGAATAAGACCATCCCCATTACACTACGACTAGCCGTTCTCGAGATATTTTAGTTTTTCCGTATTTTTTCTACGCCACCTTTGAAAATAAGTCCAGTTACCAAACGAGAACGAAGATTGAATTAAAAGGGAATTAAATTTAATTAAAATAAAGCGATCGTGGATATAAGTCTGCAGGGAAAGTCATGTACTGCCCACATCAGATTTTTCTATCTGTTGTAACATGCTGTTACTATTAATTACCGTTTCGACAAATAAAACCTGGTGAATATAATTTGTCTAATCATTCCCTACGTGCTAATAAATTTTATGATTTAAACAATTACGAACATGGTGAACGGAATTAACTACTTTTTTTTTTTTCAAATATGTATATACCAAGTTGGGTGGATTATAAATGATAACAAAAAATTTTGGCGATTGAATAAAACAAGAGTTGTTATACATTTTTAGTCACACAGAACAATGTATTATTCTTTAATAAACTTGAGAATGTTGAATCTCTCATACGATCTGAATCTAATTTGTGTTGAAATATAATAGTTTTACCATTAATTTTTATTTTATTATTCTCATTCAGGTATCCCAAAAAATAACAGTTTCGAGGATGTTATGTTACAAGATTAAAATATAAAATTCGATAATTTGATTAAAATAGCTATTTTTTTTTATTTTATCTAGATCAGTGGTTCTCACACTTTTTCTTCTTTGACCCAGACCATCCCCGACTTACCCGAAGGTATAAGGTATGTGTTTGGATGGCCGAGACGGTACAACCCAATTTTAACCGGAACCCAGTGATGGCGGCATCAACAGAGACTCCACCCTTCTTTCACTGCCACTAATCTCTCGGAAGAACTTACGGAACCAAATATTTAATGTGCCCGTAGTCCGCGTGAACACGGGGATAATTTGGGTAGTACCGGAAATTGAACTCTGGTCGTCCGAGTGATATTCCTGTGATCTAATCACTGGACTTGCAAACCCCTTTTCCACACGTTTTGTACCACGGAGCACTCTTTTAGAAACAATTTTGTCACAAAGCCTCTGCCACTTTTAATACTCGTATGTGTGCTTTAGATAGGGCTTATATGGACGTTGGGAATAATGGACTAATTTTTGTGAAAGTAACCTTTAGTTTTCTATGTTTCTGCGGAGTCCTTAGAGCTTCATAGAGCACAAATACAGATATGGATTCTCTTTGTCCAAAATGAAAAATCTTGCATATCTTGGACATCGTTCAGTGTTTTCTATCTAAAAGAAAAAAAAATTCTCTAACAAAATTGCCCCTCTGAAAATTTGAAGGCTTTCTATAAGATATCTGCTTATAATCCTTTCCAACTCTTTCATGTAACTTCTCAGTATTCATATTTTTACATAAGATTTTTTATTTTAATATTTAATAAATTAATTGTAATCTGGTTGTATAGTTAATTGTATAGTTAATCAATTTATTGTATTCAATTGATTGTAACCGTCACGTAAAATTTCACTGGTTTTCTTTTATTTTTCTTTTCAAAAATTCCATTTTATCCCTCTATCTGTATGCTATTTTATTTTTCCTGAATAAAAGGAGGATAGAGAATCAATAGAGTACTACAATAGAATACTACTCTTACGTTTCGAGTACCCAAAATATTCGAAAATCAACCATAATTGTACTTGCTTAATGTTTTTGTGTACATAGAGACACATAACTCTTCCACAGAAACAAAAATATGATGTGGGCAGCACATGACTTTCCCTGCAGACTTATATTAACGTTCTCTATATTTTAATTAAATTTTTTTCACTTTTAATTCTATTTTCGTTCTCATTCGGTAACCGGACTTATTTTCAAAGGTGGCGTAGAGAAAATACGGAAAACTAAAATATCTCGAGAACGGCTAGTCCTAGTGTAATGGGGTTGGTCTTATTATTTTCGTCGTTAAAAATTACATATTAAACGAGCATTTAATGGATATATTTGAGTATATCTAGTTCTTTAGTTTACATTTTGACGATTTTTGCGGGCCATTTTGCAAAAACAGGCAGGTTATTTTTTCCGAATCGTACCAAAATCTAATCGGCACCAGGGTAACCCACAAGTGACTCATCTACCGAATTTTGTGAAATTCGGTCCAGTAGATTTTCAGTTAGAATGGATACAAGCTTTTGCGGACCATTTCGTAAAAAAAGGCGGGTTCTTTTATTCCAAATCGTACCCAAAACTAATCAGCACCAGACTCGCTCACAAGTGACTTACCTACCAAATTTTGCGAAGTTCGGCCCATTAGTTCTTTAGTTAGAGTGGATACAAAATCTGCACAGACAGACAAACAGACACACAGACAGACAGACGCATAGACACACACACAGACGTCACGATAAAAATGGTTTTTTCGTATTCTAGAGGTCTTGAAACGTGTAGATCCGTCGAAAACTCAAGTTGGGATTTTCGACATGATTCCAATACTTTCCCTATACATTACCATGTATTGCAGGGAAAGTAAAAATCTGATGTGGGCAGCACATGACTTTCCCTGCTGTCTTATATATACATTCTCTTATTTTAATTAAATTTAATTCACTATTAATTCAATTTTCGTTCTCATTTGGTAACTGGACTTATTTTAAAAGGTGGCGTAGAGATAAAAACAAAAAAAAACAAAAATATATCGAGAACGGCTAGTCCTAGTGTAATGGGGTTGGTCTTAATCTTTTCTTCATTAAAATTTACGTATAAAATGAGCATTTAATGGATATATTTCAGCAAACGTAGTTTTTATTTTAGATTTTGTCAATTTTTGCGAGCCATTTTGCAAAAAAAGGCAGGCTTTTTTTTTCCGAACCTTACTAAAATCTAATCAGCACCAGGGTGACCCACAAGCGACTTATCTACAAAATTTTGTGAAATTCGGTCCATTAATTTTTTAGTTAGAGTGGATACAAAATCTGCACAGACAGACACACAGACAGACAGTCACACAGACACACACACAGACGTCACGCTAAAAATGGTTTTTTCGTATTCTAGAGGTCTTGAAACGTATAGATCCGTCGAAAACTCGAGTTGCGATTTTCGACATGATTCCAATACTTTCCCTATACATTACCATGTATTGCAGGAAAAGTAAAAAATCTGATGCGGGCAGCACATGACTTTCCCTGCAGACTTATATTAACGTTCTCTTTATTTTAATTAAATTTATTTCACTTTTAATTCAATTTTCGTTCTCATTCGATAACCGGACTTATTTTCAAAGGTGGCGTAGGGAAAGTACGAAAAACTAAAATATCTCGAGAACGGCTAGTCCTAGTGTAATGGGGTTGGTCTTATTCTTTTCGTCGTTAAAAATTACGTATTAAAGCAGCATTTAATGGATATATTTGAGTATACCCAGTTTTTTATTTTAGATTTTGGCAATTTTTGCGGGCCATTTTGCAAAAAAAGGAAGGTTATTTTTTTCTGAATCGTACCAAAATCTAATCAGCACCAGTGTGACCTATACGTGACTCATCTACCGAATTTTGTGAAATTCGATCCATTAGTTTTTCAGCTACAGTGGATACAAGCTTTTGCGGGCCATTTCACAAAAAAGGCGGGTTCTTTCATTCCGAATCGTACCCAAAACTAATCAGCACCAGCCCCGCCCACAAGTGACTTACCTACAAAATTTTGTGAAATTCGGTCCATTAGTTTTTTAGTTAGAGTGGATACAAAATCTGCACAGACAGACACACAGACAGACAGACACACACACAAACGTCAGGCTAAAAATGGTTTTTTCGTATTCTAGAAGTCTTGAAACGTGTAGATCCGTCGAAAACTCGAGTTGCGATTTTCGACATGATTCCAATACTTTCCCTATACATTACCATGTATTGGAGGGAAAGTAAAAATCTATTGGAAGAGGAAAAAAACTATTTCAAAAATTGTCAGAAATATTGGTAGTGATACAGAAATGGGCACATTAAAAATCACAGGGGTTCAGCATTTACTTAATTTTCTTATGGTTAAAGATTGCTAGGTACCATCTAGGGCATTGTTTTAGGCACAGTCACAACTCACAAGCAATTTATTCTAAATTCTTTGTTAAAAATTCAGTTAAAAATTTATTGGGGATTCATCAGCAAAAATTTATGTTTTTGCTGATGAATATTTAATCCACTGTAAATTTTTAACTGAAAAAAAAAATAAACTGATTTTTTTTATTACTTTCCCTGCAATACATAGTAATGTATAGGGAAAGTATTGGAATCAAGTCGAAAATCGCAACTCGAGTTTTCGACGGTTCTACACGTTTCAAGACCTCTAGAATACGAAAAAACCATTTTTAGCGTGACGTCTGTGTGTGTGTCTGTGTATCTATCTGTCTGTCTGTCTGTGCAGACAGTTTTGTATCCACTCTAACTAAAAAATTAATGAACCGAATTTCACAAAATTTGGTAGGTAAGTCAGTTGTAAGCGAGTCTGGTGCTGATTAGTTTTGGGTACGATTTGGAATAAAAGAACTCGCCTTTTTTTGCGAAATGGCCCGCAAAAGCTTGTATCCACTCTAACTGAAAAACTACTGGACCGAATTTCACGAAATTCGGTAGATAAGTCACTTGTGGGTTATTCTGGTGCTGATTAGATTTTGGTACGATTCGGAAAAAAATGACCTGCCTTTTTCTGCAAAATGGCCCGCAAAAATCGTCCAAATCTAAACTAAAGAACTGGGTATACTCAAATATATCCATTAAATGCTGATTTAATACGTAATTTTTAACGACGAAAAGAATAAGACCAACCCCATTACACTAGGACTAACCGTTCTCGAGATATTTTAGTTTCCGTATTTTCTCTACGCCACCTTTGAAAATAAGTCTGGTTACCGAATGAGAACGAAAATTGAATTAAAAGTGAAATAAATTTAATTAAAATAAAGAGAACGTTAAGTCTGCAGGGAAAGTCATGTGCTGCTCACATCAGATTTTTACTTTCCCTGCAATACATGGTAATGTATAGGGAAAGTACTGGAATCATGTCGAAAATCGCAGCTCGAGTTTTCACGGATCTACACGTTTCAAGACCTCTAGAATACGAAAAAACATTTTTAGCGTGACGTCTGTGTGTGTGTCTGTCTGTCTGTCTGTCTGTGTGTCTGTCTGTCTGTCTGTCTGTCTGTCTGTCTGTCTGTGCAGATTTTTATCCATTCTAACTAAAAAACTAATGGACCTAATTTCTCAAAATTTGGTAGGTAAGTCACTTGTGAGCGAGTCTGGTGCTGATTAGTTTTGGGTACGATTCGGGATAAAAGAACCCGCCTCTTTTTGTGAAATGGCCCGCAAAAGCCTGTATCCACTGTAGCGGAAAATCTAATGGACCGAATTTCACAAAATTTGGTAGATAAGTCTCTTTTGGGTTACCCTGGTGCTGATTAGATTTTGGTATCATTCAGAAAAAAAATAACCGGCTTTTTTTTGCAAAATGATTTGCAAAAATTGACAAAATCTAAAATAAAAAACTATATATGCTGAAATATATCCATTAAATTCTTATTTTATACGTAATTTTTAACGAAGAAAAGAATAAGACTAAGCCCATTACACTAGGACTAGCCGTTCTCGAGATATTTTGTTTTTTTCGTATTTTTTCTACGCCACCTTTGAAAATAAGTCCAGTTACCAAACGAGAACAAAAATTGAATTAAAAGTGAATTAAATTTAATTAAAATAAAGAGAACGTGGATATATGTCCGCAGGGAAAGTCATGTTTTGCCCACATCAGATTTTTATCTACTAAGTTCAGCAATATAAGTGTCCAAAATGTTTAGATTTTACATAAAGCTCCAAATTTCAGCAGCCCTCAACCAGAGTATAGTTATTCACATCAAAAAGAAAATTCAAGTACCCAGTCAAAAATGAAAATTTTATTATTCTTATTAAATAAAATTCTAAATATTTAAAAAAAAGCAGAGCCTAAGTAGTCTTTAAGAATGACAAATCTAAGTATTATGCTGAAGTTGATATTTATGGACAGTTATTTCAGTTTACAAAGAACGAAAAATTATATATTAAATAAAATATAAGAAATCGACAAATTACAGCTCTGAAATATACATAACGAAGAGGTTTCATGTTCGTTGTTATTAAACTGAGAAAACTATTTATCAGAGATAAAATCCTTTATGCTGTAAGAGACACGATATACTGACATGTTTAGGGTACATAAATCACGTCGCTGTTATCTGATACGAATAATAAAATCTAGGCGGTGAAACACTATCGTAAGTATTATGAGGAAAAATGCTAAAATTGTATGGTATTTTTAGAATTGTATAGGGATGTTCAATTGAATTGAAACAAATGCATCCGATCTGTCCAACAGAGGAATTTCTCTGCAGATTAACAAATATCGATATTGTTGGAAAATTCTGACACAATTATGCTTTTCTTTAAAAAATTAAATCTTGTTGAAAATTAATTGCTCCATTGCCGTTATGGCTTAACACAAGCATATTAAATTTCCGAGAAGTAGCTTGGTTATTTTCAGAGATATCAAGCTCCTCATAGAAAAATAAATAAAATGCAATATCTCGAGAGTGGTTTATGATAATCTCTAAGCAAGGATATCTAACGATTTATAGTTTAATAAGGTTATAGTTACCTTATTTAATTTAAGATTTTTCCATTACAGATGGAAAGAGCGTAATATTTCTATGTTAACTGCTTATAAATTTTGACATTCACTTTTATATAAAATATTTAATATAAAACAGCTATATCCGTAACATGCTTTAATACAATTATTTTATAATATTTTATCTATTAAAATAATTGAAGGTCTTCTACTGGTCCATGCACTCCAAAAACTAATAGGCCTATGACGTTAATCGATTGACAATCATACCAATTTTCACCAGGTTTACTTAATTTGTTAAAGATCGTGCATATAAATACATAGATAGACACTCGTCATATTTAAATAAGTTATCCATTTGTATTAAAGTATCAAAAAGTGTAAATAAATCAAAATTCTAATTTTTTACCCCAGAGTAATATTTTTAATTTATATATATATTAGTAGTATTATAAGCAACATAGCTTTTCATTATAAGCAAAATAGGTAAATGTTGAAAGTCTGCGAAGCATTGCGCGAAAAAAGAAAAAAGTACATGATTTAGAAAAAAAGAAAACTGTAAAAACAAAAACAAAAACAAACCAAAAAGAAAAAAACGAAATATTTTGCAAAACAGGAAGATCTAAATGACCTACATAGAAAACAATCTGAATATTTTGCAAGAAAAGAAACTCTAAATGATCAGAAAAAATGAACGTCTGCGTGTTTTGCGATAAAACAAAAATGTTCAGCTCAAACATAAATATTTTTTTGCATAAAAGACAAAATCTAAATAATGTCCGAAAATCTAAATGTTCAGAGGAAAAAATGGAAATGTTCTATAAAAATATATTTTGAATAATCTTAAAAATATATTCTAAACATATTTAAAACAAGTAAGATCAATCATGCATAAGCATTGATTATGAAACACTTTCCAACTACAGTAATTTATTATACTTAAATATTTAAAACAGTATCAAAATATAAATCATCTAATTCTCTATGCAAAATCAATGAATATTTCATTCATATAACTTGTATTCCAGACTCCAGAGCAAAATAATTCTGCGTGAAAAAAATTCAGCAATTCTTATGTAACTCACCTTACAATCACTTGAGATATTTGCATTCTGCATAAGTTAAAATTAGGCTTCATTGAAGAAATAATAAAAGTTTAGGGATCATTTAGAATCCCAACTATTGTAATTGCATAGGCACGGAATTTAGATGCACAGATAATACACAGATACACAGATAATATATGTGTGTGTATGTATTCAAAGTATTGGAATCGTGCTGAAGATCGGAACTCGAATTTTCGAAGGATCTACACGTTTTGGGACTTCTAGAACACACAAAAAAACTATTTTTAGGAAGACGTCTGTGTGTGTAAGGGTGTATCTGTCTATGTTTCTGTGTGTCTGTGAGGATATTACATCCACTCTAATTGAAAAACTAATGGACCGAATTTCATAAAATTTGGTAGGTATGTTTTTTGTGGAAAATCCTGATGTTCATTAGATTATAGTACGATTCGTAATAAAAGAATCTGCCTTCTTTGCGAAATGGCCGGCAGAAATTGCCTTTATCCTCGACTCTAGCTATAAACCAATGGAATAAATTTAACAAAATATGGTGTATAATATTTCAATAATCTACAAGTGATCCATATATCAAATTTAACAAAATTTGGTATATAAATCATTTGTAGGATATTCTAGTACGATTCGGGAAAAAGGAACGGGCTATTTTTGCGAAATGGCCCATTAAAATCGTTAAATATAAAAATAAAAGACTACGTGTGCTCAATTATATCAATTAAATTCATATTCTGTACGTGATTTTTGAAAACAAAAAGAATAAGACTAACCCCATTACTCTAGGACTAGCCGTTCTTGAGATATTCTAGTTTTTTCGCGTTTTCGCTACGCCACCTTTGACAATAAGTCCAGCTATCAAATGAGAACCAAATTTAGTTTAATGTGCAAACTCAATGTCATTTAAAATACTTATGGCTGTTATTTTGTGCAGATAAACTCAACTTATTATTGAAGAAATAAAGAGAACGTGAATATGAGTCTGCAGGGAAAGACATGTGCTGCCCACATCAGAATTTTTAACAATATTGCAATGATTTATAGAAGTGAACGGGGATTATTTGCAGGCCATTTCGAAAAAAAAATGTAGGATCTATATTTAAAGATCCACCAATTTTTGTAGAATAAAATGTTCAACAAGTTTAAGCTGTGTACCAAATTTTAACTCTCTAGGACGTAGGAAAGTGCATTAAAAATGCCATCAAATAAGTATATCATGAAGAGTTATATAAAATTAAAAAAATCTGATGTGGGCAATACATGACTTTCCTTATATAATGCAATGAATTTACTACTTTTATAGTAAAAAAAAATAGGTATTTCTTATAGTAGATACTTATATTATTTCAAAGATATTGAATTTTCGACAATTAATCGTAATTTTCACTGATTTAGCGTCATTTTTATCCATTTGGCGAGATTTTCGTAAATTTGGCAACATTTCAAAATTCGCCAAGTTGACGCTATTCCGCCAAATTAATCGCCAAAATCTTGCCAAGCGTTATGCACTAAGAAATAAGTTATTCTTATAGCAGATAAATGACTATCGGCGTTCAAATACAAAAGTATTATTCAAAGTATCTTTTCTCATGAATGAAACGAGCTAAAACCACGAGAATGATATCACCAAATTTATCGCATGATATTTCATATGAAAAGTGAACATGTTTCTCAACAGTTAATACTTTTTTTAATTTATGAGATTTTTTGATAAATTTATTTGAAAAACGTACAATATCTCGAGAACGGTTCATGCTAGCGTTCTAAAGTTTATGTCAATCGTTTTCTAAGGAAAAATTACATAAGAAATGTCTATTTGCGTAACTTTATTAAAGGTTTTAATTTTGTGATGATTTTTTCAAAATTTCAGTCGAAAATGTAGGAGGGTTCTGTACATTTGATTACGTTTAAAAACAATAGACTTCCAGTATTCATGGATTGTGATTTTTGTACCAAATTTTATTCCAATCACTAAATTCGTTCGTGAGATATCGTCTCCACAGTCTCACTGACACACACATACTTTCACACACACACACACACACACACACACACACACACATCACCTCAAAAATGGTTGATTCTTGATCAGGGATGCTTGAAACGTGCTCTCCCGTCGAAAACTCGAATTCGAATTTTCGACTCCGTCACAATACTTTCCTTATACATTACGCATATAAGGAAAGTAAAAAAATTTGAAAAATTGTTATCTACCAAATTTATTTTAAAATGTGAAGCCTCTCTCATATACAAAATAATTTAAGTTTTGGAAAGATATTTATTATACTGTATATATATTTTTTCTTTCTGGAGGATATCCCAAAAGTCAGAATTTAATTGAATTTGTTTTTTTCCGTATATTAAATAATTTTTAATTAAAAAACTACTTAACATATTTTACTGAAATTTTTTATATATTTTTTAGGGGATAATGTGAATATTTCCTAAAAATTTCGAAGCAATTTGTGAATTTTAAATTTGCTTAAAAAATGTTTGAAAAATTAGGTCCCATAGGGTTCAATGTATTTCATTTTTTCAACACGGGTTCAATAAAAAACTAATTGGGTGATATTATTTATTTATATTCCCATAGGTCCCACAGACAGTCTGAAAAACATACTAAAATTTCATTTTGACAAAGTCATTTTTACGGCAGTTATCGTGCTAATGGACAGACAGACAGACAGACAAAATAAACAAAGTCATAAACACTTTTCAACTATGTTGTAATGTGTTAAAAATATAAGCGTTCTACTACGAAGATTAAAAGTATCCAAAAAGGAAAAACTTAAATATTCTGCAAAAAAATAAATACTAAATCACACACGTAAAGGGAAATATAAATATTCTGCAAAAGGAAAAATAATAATTTAAATGATCGGCAAAAATAAATATCTGAATGTTCTGCAATAAAATATTTTAAATTTAAAAAAAATAATAATGTCTGGTTTCAAAATCCAAAAAGGGAAATCAAAATTATCCTCGAAAAGACAAACGTCAATTTATTCTGTAAAACATAAAATTTAAATATTTTGCAAAAATAAAATATAAATATTCTGCAAAAATATAAATGTTCTATTCTGTTAAGAAATATAAATATTTGATAATGTGGTGACGGTTTTCTCCCTGTTTGTGCTTTTGGCTTAATTACTTAATAAGTGCATAAATAATTTCGACTTCAAAATTCATTCCTTCTACTAATTTCGATTATAATTTGGAGGTGCAGACTATTTCTTTCACCTTTTGATCAGCTGACTATTTTATTGCTATTTCTACTATTTTTGCTTCTTATAAGGTTTTAGAAGCTAACGGTCAGCGTGGGACATGATGGAATGGGTTAGTTGGATTTTGCTGGTTCCGGGAGAGTTTTTGCCAATAACAACAAGAAAGATCAATCATGCTTAAAGCATTGATTATGAAACACTTTCCAACTTCAATGCAATTTTATTTAAACATCTCCAAAATGCAATACATTCCTCGGTAATATTTTAAAACTTATCACAATACTACATTAATTTATTATATTTGAAAACTTAAACCTTCATCGAAAAAAATGAACTTCATTCAAATAACGGCATTGAAATATAAATTGCCTGGTTTAAACATTTCTGAAATGCAATACATTCCTCGGTAATACTTTTAAAATTTTCATAATACTACGATAATTTATTATATTTGAAAACATTATCGAAAATAACTGAAATTCATTCCAATGACATCATATAAAAAATAACACGCCTAGCTCTCTCTATAAAAGCAGCATTTTATTCGAAACATTTTCCCATTCATTTCATGCATCACAATACTATAATAATGTATTTTATTTAAAAATTAAGACCATGGAGCTACAAGTAATTATAAACTCTATACTTAAAACTTCATCGAAAAAATCGACCTTCTCTCTGTAAAATCAATGAATATTTAATTCATATCAGCTAACCAGATTCCATGAACTAAATGATTTTGTGTTAAAGAAATACAGCAATTCTTATACAACTTATTCTACATATTTGCTGTTTACATTTTACATAAGTGAAAAATAGGCTTCGTTGTAGAAATAATCAAATTTGGATGATGATTTAAACTCAAATATATTGTAATTGCGTTGTTTCAGCATGTAGATGTACAGAATTTAAGCAAAAATAAAACGGTTTTAGGACGGATACAACACTCAATATAAATTAAAAAGAACTTTAAAAATCACGATGTTTGGACAAGATGGATGCAATATTTCATTTTGAAGTGGGTCACGTGATATGAGTCTGCAGGGAAAGACATGTGCTGCCCACATCATAATTTTTAACAATATTACAACAATGATTTATAGAAGTACGCCACTTTTGACAATAAGTCTAGCTATCAAAAGAGAACCAAATTTAAGTTTAACGTGCAAATTCAATGTCATTTAAAATACTTATGGCTGTTATTTTGTGAAGATAAACTCAAATTATTATTGAAGAAATAAAGATAACGTGAATATGAGTCTGCAGGGAAAGACATGTGCTGCCCACATCAGAATTTTTAACAATATTACAGCAATGATTTATAGAAGTGAACGGGGATTATTTGCAGGCCATTTCGAAAAAAAATGTATGATCCACCATGATGTTTAAAGATCCACCAAATTTTTGTAGAATAAAATGTTCAACAAATTTAAGCTGTGTACCAAATTTTAACTCTCTAGGACTTAGGAAAGTGCATTAGAAATGCTATCAAATAAGTATATCACGAAGAGTTATATAAAATTAAAAAAAAAAAATTGAAAAAATTGTTATCTACCAAATTTATTTTAAAATGTTAAGCCTCTCCCATATACAAAATGATTAAACTCCTGGAAAGATATTTATTAAATAATATATCTCTTTTTTCTTTCTGGAGGATATCCCAAAAGTCAGAATTTAATTGAATTTGTTTTTTTTCCTATATTAAATAATTTTTAATTAAAAATCTTCTTAATATATTTTACTGAAAATGTTTTTATATATTTTATGGGATAATGTGAATATTTCCTAAAAATTCCGAAGCAATTTGGGAATTTTAAATTTGCTTAAAAAATGTTTGAATAATTAGGTCCCATAGGGTTCAATGTATTTCACTTTTTCAACCCGGGTTCAATAAAAAACTAATTGGGTGATATTATTTATTTATATTCCCATAGGTCCCACAAACCGTCTGAAAAACATACTAAAATTTAATTTTGATAAAGTCATTTTTACGGCAGTTATCGTGCTAACGGACAGACAGACAGAGAGACAGAGAGACAGACAGACAGAATGAACAAAGTCATAAACACTTTTCAACTATGTTGTAAAGTTTTAAAAACGAGATGGACCTCTTAGATTTTTTACTCCTGGAGACTAATTTCGAAAAATTTCGTATTTAAATCTTTTAATAATTTGTACTTCAAAGTTCACAGTTTGTGCCTGAACGTCTTTAATATAATGGGAAAGAGTGCTATTTGGTGGATTTCGATGTTACGACATGTAGTTCCTCACATCAGTATAATCCGTAAAAATGAAAGTTATGCTTAATATGTTTAGTAAAGCCGGAAATTAGTAGTACATTCTTGCCTATTGTTTGATGGAGCTTATTTTCAATTCACGATCGCTTAAATATACTTCTCAAAGTAACTGTAATGTTATGCAGAAATATAAACTCTCAAGCTCCAATAATTGTTTTGTATATAATTGATTATTGTGAAACAGCATATTTCTCCTCTGCAAATGCCAGAGATATTTTGATTATGTTCTGTTTTATGCATCAGTTAATCTCACCCCTTAATACTTGTGTAAAAAAAAATAATAAAAATATATGCCGGCAAAAAAAAAAAAAAAAATCTCATGAGTGGTTACTCTATCTCCACCACATTAATGATTAACTATTTTGTTCCTCAATTTAATTTTCAACACTTTACAACAAAGTTGAAAAGTGTTTATGACTTTGTTCATTCTGTCTGTCTGTCTGCCCGTTAGCACGATAACTGCCGTAAAAATGACTTAATCAAAATGAAATTTTAGTATGTTGTTCAGACGGTCTGTAGGACCTATGGGAATATAAATGAATATATCACCTAATTAGTTTTGGATTGAACCCGGGTTGAAAAAATGAAATACATTGAGCCCTATGTATTCCTATGAGCCTAAAAATTAAAATAATAATTACACCTCTTATATGAAACGATCTCGTGACCATGATATGAAAGGATCACTTGACCCACTTCAAAATGATATATGGCATCCATCTTGTTTCAAAATCGTGATTTTTTAAGTTCTTTTTAATTTATATTGAGTGTTGTATCTGTCCGAAAACTACTTTATTTTTGCTTAAATTCTGTGCATCTACATACTGAAACAACGCAAGTACAATAAATTTGAGTTTAAATGCTCATCCAAATTTAATTATTTCTACAACGAAGCCTATTTTTCACCTATGTAAAATGGAAACAGCGAAATATGTAGAATGAGTTGTATTAGAATTGTTGTATTTCTTTAACACAAAATCATTTAGTTCATGGAATCTGGGTAGCTGATATGAATTAAATATTCATTGATTTTACAAAGGGAAGGACGATTTTTTTCGATGAAGTTTTAAGCATAGAGTTTAATCACTTGTAGCTCCATGGTCTTAATTTTTAAATAAAATAAATTATTATAGTATTGTGATGAATGAAATGAATGGGAGAAAGTTATCAATGAAATGCTGTTTTTATAGAGAGATCTAGGCGTGTTATTTTTTCTATGACGTCATTTGAATGAATTTAAGTTGTTTTCGATGAAGTTTTCAAATATAATAAATTATGGTAGTATTGTGATAGTTTTAAAAAATATTACCGTGGAATGTATCGCATTTTACAGATATTTAAACCAGGCAATTTATATTTCAATACCGTCATTTGAATGAAGTTCATTTTTTTCAATGAAGGTTTAAGTTTTCAAATATAATAAATTAATGTAGTATTGTGATAAATTTCAAAATATTACCGAGGAATGTATTGCATTTTAGACTTTTTTAAATAAAATTGCATTGAAGTTGGAAAGTGTTTCATAATCAATGCTTTAAGCATGATTGATCTTTCTTGTTGCTGTTTTGTTTAGGTCCATGTTTTGTGTAATTCCCCAAGCACAGACCGTGAACCTGGAATGACCACTATACGTAATAATGTGCCATATTTTGATGATTGCAAATAAGTGTTCAATATCCTTCTACAACTTTCTTCTTCAATACTCCCGATTCGACAGTCCCCAAGCACAAAGCGTGAACCTGGATTACCACTATACTTAATCACGTGCTATATTTTGATAATTGCAAATAACTGTTGAACAACCTTCTCCTACTACTCATACAACTTCAATACCCCCACCCACCCCCGATACGACAATAAAAATAGAAACTCAAATTATTGTTATAAAAAGAAAGACTAAATGTTTTCCAGAAAGAAACATGTATGAATGTCCTGCAAAAGATATAAAATGTTTGTTCTGTAAAAGAAAAATCCAAATATTCTTCAAAAAACAAAAGTCAATTTATTCTGCGAAAAGTAAAGACTAAATGCTGTGCCATGATACCAAAAGGAAAATCTAAATATTCTAAATATTTTATTTTTACTACTTATATCGGGGGAAGGGACTTCATACATTCATCCAAAAGGAGCAAACTAGCTTTAAAATACAAATTGGGGAAGCTTTGTATAGATCGTTGTTAAATATAAAATTTATATGTCAGAAATCAATTTCTTCATACTTGAAGGCACTCTGACATGTCTACTGAACATAAATTACATGGTATTATCTTAAACGGAAACTATTAACTGACATGAAACACTATCCAAATTCTTACACAAAAATTGTCAAAAAAATATTCGGTGTCTACTAAGTGGTAGTTTAATTTTATTGAAATTCTTTTAATACAAAGTAAAATATAGGCCTATTTCATTTTATATTATTATGTTTTTTTTTTTCATTTAAAATCAAAAACATTCAATACATTGAGAATGGGACGTGTTATTATTCGATAAAGGAAGTTATAGTAACTGTTAAATAGAAAAAAATATATACGCTGAGATTTAACACATAAAATATGTCGAAAATGATACATATTAGTGTTCCATGAGTGATAGTATTGGATTTTAAACAAAACTGTATTTAGATTTTTTTTCATAACATTTTAAATATTATTTCCTTTTATAATATTTAATTTATATTGTGAAAAAAATAAACACTCGAACTTCGGGTGTGAATTTCGAATGTGATGTCTAGGAAAATCACTAGTCTTTTTTATTTACTAATTGAAATAAACGTTTCAATTGAATTGTTTAATTTGTCTGATAGTTCTTACCATAGTCTTACTTACTGACATCCAAACAACCTTGACAAAATCGTTTATTCGTACTCAAAGATGCCCAACATGTAAAGATATACCCAAATACAGATTTCGTGAAAATGACTTCGAGATTCTTTCGAGATTTGAGTCTCTTGCAGAAAAGTATATATTCCGATTTTTAGAGCAAATAGAGCAAAAACCTTGTCAGAGCAAAAACAGAGAGTCATATGTTTTTATAGGTGATTAAATATTTGAATAAATTAGCTTTTTAAACAGAATTTTAGACATAATTTTTTGAAGATAAATATTATTTAGAATACTACTAGAATTTATACATATTTTAACTCGAGCGCAATGCCGAGTTTATCTGTTAGTCTTCCATATATTAAAGCCAATGGAATTGCATAACTGACTTCTTCACTCATAACAGATATAGTCATAACAGATATAGTCACAACATATGTAATCATAACAGACTTCAATCATAACAGACTTGAGTCATAACAGACTTCTGTTATAACAGATTCAGTCATAACAGATCATATTCTTCAATCATAAACTTGCGGTCATAAACTCAATCATAAACTGTATAGCATAACTGACTTTTCCCATCATAACAGATATAGTCATAGCAGATATAGTCATAACAGACTTCAGTCATAACAGATTCAGTCATAACAGATTATGTTCTTCAGGTGTAAACTTGCAGAACATAGCAAGTTTTTACTCTGCCAAGCGCAATTATCGCCTCTTCTGTGTTCAAAAGCATTAATAAGCACGCAACCCGTCCACCCATGCCTGTACCAGTAGTGTGATTTTAAGCTTTGTAAACGCTCCTTCTTGACTGCGTTTCTGACTATAAAAATATACAACTATACAAAAGACTTATCCAAGGAAATTAATCATTTTTAGCAGAAAATCTCTTTTACATTAACTATGACTAGGTCCTCTTGAACACTGGCAGACTCCTGCAAAAGCCCTGCATTATGACGTTATAATGCTGTTTCTCATAATCCCGCGTCTTCTTAGGACCGTAAAAGTATTATTTATGAGCTGGCATTATAGTATGAATGTTCCTAAACAGAGATATATGGATTCAATTTCGGTGTATCTTACCACTCGCCTTGCGAAGGCACAACAGTTGCTAAGAAGCTTAACGTTTCACCATTTCCCTCAGAGAGGCGTTTTCTGATTGATTTATTTTTATCTCTCTCTCTTAGAATACATTGTATACTAAAAAAAGTACTGGGCGTCGGTCAAGATATAAAACAGGAATTAATCACATTCATTCATTCAGTTTTTCAAAAGACGTAGTTACACCCCGCTGATAATATAATACCATATTTAAAAAAGTTAAAATTATATATTTTAAATTCTTGAAGTTAAAAATGATATATTTTAAGTTCGCTAGAGATGCATGCCATTTTATTTTAATCTCGGAATGCCCGAAAACTCAACAATGCGATAAATATTTCAATGCTGTCCATAGCAACGGACAGGTTGTAACGGTCACTGCAACGGTCAGTAGCAACTCTCACTACATAGCAATCAGCGTAATGGCGAATGAAGACCTTTACCCGCGGTATCGAAAATCAAAATTTTGATGGTTTTGGTTCAAAATTAACAGAAAAATCAGAAGAAAGGAATAATTAAAATGTGTTTGTTAGAATGCAAAAATATCCTACGTTTTCGGTTTAAAAATCATTGAAAACAGCGTTCTTCCATATTTTTACTGGTGTCGAATTGGAAACTCTGATAATATTCTCGGTTCCCGAGGAACCAATTCGAAAAGTTGTGTGAAAATTTATACAATAACCGATTACTATGCAATAATAATTTCTGTGTAATAATGGAAAGTCATCAAACTATCTGTACTGATACAAAAAACAAAATAATGATTAGTCACTAGGGAACACAACTAAAATAAATGCATAATAAACAAAAATGAAATAATACATCATATAATTAATAAAAAATTGTAAACAACAAAATTCCATATATACAGAATGCGAATAAGAATTTGATTGAGGAACATTAAAGGACACTTTTTTGATAATGATGATTATATTAGAATTTTATAATTTTAAAGATCGAAATGACTGATGTTAGACTCTTATAATTGACGCCGGGTATGGTACCCAAAAAATCCCGAAAAGTCTTAACTTTCTTATTGTTTAAAAAAAATCATAATTTTCTAATTCCAATGACACCAAATTCATCTTGCTACGTTAAATAGAACCGATGATATTGCAATGTTAAAAATTGAACTACTGAAGTTGTCACTAGCCATGTTAAATTTTAATGCCTTTTTTCTCAAAAACGCGATTTTCGACATTTTTATAAATTTAAATTGATGTAAGTCAAATTCTACTGCACGGATATGAATGAAATTTGGAACAATTGTTATATATATACTTTTTTTAATTTGTCTTCAGTAATTGCTGAAATATGTGTTTTTTTTATTATTATTTTCGAAAACAATATTTATGGTGTAAAATCACGTTTCTTTACATTATTATTTATTAAATTTTTTCTGATTCATATTTGCAAAAACTGTGAAGGCAACTTATTTCTTTCATATTTTTAAGTTGAAAAATGTTCAAATTAAAATTTTAGAAAAATTATTTTTCTACTTATATCAAAAAGAAAACTTAATTTTTAAAATATAATTTTTTTTAATTTTTAAAATTCTGAATATCACATTTTGTTTACTATACTTAAAATCTACCTGAATACAAGAAATTACAACTATAACGTCAAAATTGCAGATTTCAGCAATTTGAGTACCATACTCATAAAAAGAATTGGACTTATCTTTTGTTCGATCACCATGAAAATCTATAGACCCTTATGTTTCTTGATTGAATCAAATTTCATTTAAATACTTTAATTTATTTGCCAGAAATTACGTAGAGTTAGACAAACTATCATTCTCAGATAGGTAAAACTATTATTCTCAGATAGTCAAAATTAAAGTTTTATTAAACAAGTATTATTATATTATTAAATTATATTATTAGTATATAATTTATATTATCAGTATTATTAAACAAGTAAAAGCAAGAAACATATGTTTAAAGTACCCTCTTTTGTTATTTTTATATAAATTAAATGTATGAAAAGTGTATTTATTAAAAGGAATGCAATTTAAATGTATGAAAAATATATTTATTAAAATGAATGTAACTTAAATATGGGAAAAAAGTATTTATTAAAATGAATGTAATTTACATGTATGAAAAATGTATTTATTAAAACAAATGTAACTTAAATGTATTAAAGACAACAATATACCAAAATTTAAATTTTCTAGCTGTTCCACTTCTATGTTTATCACCTCAAAACCAGTACATTCCTATGGTAGATCCAGGACGGGCTGGGCCGATACGGTTCACTATCTAAAAATTCAAAATATACCACGAAAGAGAGCGGTTTGCCAAATATGAGCTCATCAGCAAGAAACCCCTGCCGGTTCAGTTATTCTCTGAAAACTAGTATATTCTTATGATTGGCCTAGGACGGGTTTGTTCGATACGATTCAAAATCCAAAAAACTAAAATATATCACAAAAGAAAAAGACATACCAGATTCCATGTTGCTATAATTAATGGAACCCGATTTGTTAGGTCCTCAAAGATATGAATCAAAATGTTAGACACAGACCAGATCAAGTTAAATAAAAGGTTGTAAAAAATGCAAAAAATGATTAATACATCCAGGGATGTTCACAACGTGTCAATCCATCAATATACTAGAGCCAAATCTCTGATTACTTCATAATCCTTTACCGTTACATATACTATATGTTGTACAGGAATTAAAATTTAATATTTGTCTCTTTCGGAGATATGACGGAGGTATAATTTTAATACGCCACTTAATACGCGGCTGGGGGAAGAGAAGGGTTTAAATCTAGTCCATGACGTGACCTGCCAGCAAAATCTTGCCACGGTAAACACATTTCGTGATGTGGGTGTAAAATGCCCGATTTTATTTCCCGTTTTATCTTACTCTCCTGTTTTGATTATATTTTTACAGTTACGTTCGAGTTTTATGGTATAGACAGAAAGTAAAATGCATGCTTAAAATTATTATAAAAGTAATTGTTTTATTTTATACACGAACATCAATTCATAAGAATATCATCCAGTTATTTCTGTATCTTGCACAGTGCCTTGAGTTTACGGTTAGCCTCAGGGCCGGAATAAAACTCCTCGGGGCCCTAAGCACAGACAAATTTTGGTGCCTTTATAGGCACTTGAGCAGATAATTCCTACATTGACCAAAAATGTAATTAGATCTCCATTAGGTCCATTCCATATTAACAAACAAACTTTCCCATTTGATCTAAGAATGTCCCTTTTCAAAGATCTTGACAACGCATGTATCCTAGATATCTTTATCAAAATGCTTCTATGCCAGGGGCACAAGAACTGCCTTTTAAAATTACATTTAATTCATCACTAAATTCCGGTATGCCGTATAATGATAAAATCTTTAAAAGGGATGCCAAAACGTGTTTGGCCTTATGTTCTCAAAATCATAGAGACGGATATGGGGTCCTTGTATATTAAAGACGAAAATGGGTGTCACGATATTTAGTATCTTCTTCCCAAAAGAAAATAATAAGATATTATAGATCATACGTATCTTCTAAAATAAAGATAAAATAATAAGATATTATAGATCATACTATCTTCTAAAGTGAAGATAAAATAATAAGATATTATAGATCATACGTATCTTCTAAAATGAAGATAAAATAATAAGATATTATAGATCACACGTATCTTCTAAAATGAAGATAAAATAATAAGATATTATAGATCATACGTATCTTCTAAAATAAAGATAAAATAATAAGATATTATAGATCATACGTATCTTCTAAGGTGAAGATAAAATAATAAGATATTATAGATCATACGTATCTTCTAAAATGAAGATAAAATAATAAGATATTATAGATCATACGTATCTTCTTAAGTGAAGATAAAATAATAAGATATTATAGATCATACGTATCTTCTAAAATGAAGATAAAATAATAAGATATTATAGATCATACGTATCTTGTAAAATAAAGATAAAATTTTATAATAATCAATGTTACTTTGTCATTGTGCATCGTATATTTATTTTTTAAATCCAGACACTGATATTTTTTTCTAATTTTTCCGGCATTGATTTTCTGAATGACAACGGCATTTAATAATTGCTTTACGTGAGTTTTCAGATAAAAAATGAGTGCCATGTGAAATATTTTTTAAAATAATAAGTATTTTTTACAGCGAAAATAATAATGAAATTGCTTATTTTCACACAGGCTTTAATTTATTGGGTGTACTGGATTTCGGTATAGGCAACCTCATGCAGCAGATCTTTCGACAAGCTTTCAAATGTTTTGAAATCATTTGTTAAAATGATCAAATGGTATGTTAGGGATTGATCTGAGCACGTTTTAAAATCATTTTTTTTAATGAAATTTTCTATGGAAATGGCTGAAAATTTCATTCCATATTGTCAACATGAGAAAAAAAAATCCTATTCCCGCGCTTTGTTTGGAATGATTTCGGTTTTCAAATTGTTTAAACTTTCTGTGTCTTATCATTAGTCATTGTTTACAACGCACTAAATATCTTTCTGAAACTCTCTCACTTGCGATTTCGTGAGCTTCCCAGCGAGTATCAAATAAGGTTTTTAAAACATGATCGCATCCTAAGTAAAATTTAAAGTATTGCCCACGAATATGTGTATGTAGATAATATATGTATATAGCGGAATAGCTGAAAAGTTGAAAAACAAATCACTTTACTATCAAAAGCACTAATTCTTACCAGATTTAGAGAGTAAGCAGCACGTGGTATAAATATTGCATATTTATTCACTTCTAAAACTTTTTCTGTACTACTTAATTACGCCTAACGTACTGGCAGCATGGTCCTACGACTGACCTCTACACTTATATAACCAATATTTCAATTAAAAATCTCTTACATATCTTAGTACTGTTGTGGCCACCAAAAGGGGGTCAGTATACCACTTCTTGGCAACCGGACGCTGCGCTCAAAAAGGGGTCGCAGGGTAGTGATGACGATGCGTAGTCGTGGAATGCGAATCTCGCAGGCGATTTCCTCGAAAAAGGATCAGGACAGGCGCAAGTCGAATGTTAGTGACTCCCGTGGCCGGCACAACGTTTGGTCGTGATTATAGGTGGGTCGTTTTGCGTTGTGTGAAATTGGCAGGATGGAAGTTGCAGGTGTTCGAATGCCTGTGAATGGAGTTGTGGCTTAGGGTCGAAGGTTCTTGAATCGAAAAAGATGAATGGTTGCATGTAGCAAAACTTACCGGTGATATTTCGGTTTTGTGAAGGAATTTGCAGGAACAATCTTGAATTTTAAATTACTTAATTTATTATATTGCATTTAAGAATCATTTCAGGAACGATACATATTTCATCCATTTATTCCCATTAAGAGATAAAACTAAAAGTACTCTCTTCAAGAACATAAAACCGAACAACTTGACAATAGGTCCGTAATAGAACATCAAACGATTACATTCGTTGAAAATTTACTCAATCATCTCACCTTCAAAACGCGTTACTTTATCAAAGCAATTTTGACATTTCCAATTCATATTTAGAATGATTTTAAAATAATTTCCTAATAGAACATTTTGTTCTTATGTCCCGACGGGCCTCGCGATGTTACCCCTGCTGTATCATATTGCCAACTAAACTGATCACCAAATTCCACGCCGAAGCGTCTTAGTAAACCTGCGCAAGTTCATGACGACAGAAAAAGAAGTTCCCATGTTAAAGAATATGAAATGCAAATCCACGGTACATGTACAAACACGCGAGAACGAAGCACTACGCCAAGGTTTACGGAAACTGGCGGGAAAGATCCAAATGGCCGCATTACACAACTGGCGAGTTATCAATTTGGAATAAAATTTAAGAACAAGTTTTAGAATCGAAAGTAAATTAGAATTCGCTGAATGTTAAAATTTAGACGGAAATAATTAATAAACAAGGGCTTGCATTTCATAACAGTACTATACTCTTGTTCTGTCCAGTATTGAATCCGCAGATAGACTAAAATTCTCAGCCACTCTTATTTCCTCAATAATGAACATACATTTTGATTTATTGAACAAAAAAGATCACCCACTTTAGATAAATTGGATGGATTGTCTTTTTCTGTATTGCCGTATATTGTTATATGGCTTGTTAGAAACGTGTTAAATGTTACGATACTACTATTCCAGAAAAAATTCCGTTTTGGAATGAGGTAAAAGTCCTATCTGATCTGCGGAAAGATCAGCAAAGTTTTGACTAAAATTGTTTATATCAATGGTCTTCAACCATTTTTGAACCATGGGCAACATTTGAGTCAGATAGAGATTCGCAGACCACACATGCAAAAACGCGTTTTCCCGTAAACAAACAAAAAACAAACAAAATACATGGAGACACTACTCGTATTCTGGCAGCATTATCCGCCATAAGCCGCCATTCGCGCTGCGGTGACGTCAAAAGCAGTCAATTTATTTGTTATTGTGAAAATTGAAATCAAAATATATGAAATTAAAACAAGATATACAAAATAAATTAAAATATCAATAGATTCATTCAATACCAAATAGCAAGATCGTAGCTTTAGGGTGGTAATGCTGATAGTTGACTGTACACAGTCACCTATCACACATGAAACACTTTCCAACTGAAATTCAATTTCATTCAAAAATTTCTAAAATGTGAAACACTCAGTGGTGATAGCGTTTACATTATCACAGTACTACAGTAATTTATTATACTTAAGTATTTAAAATTTCATCGAAATATAAATCGTCTGATTCTCTATGTAAAATCAATGAATATTTCATTCATATAACTTGTATTCCAGACTCCAGAGCTAAATAATTTTGCGTGAAAAAATTCAGCAATTCTTATATAACACACTTTACAATCGCGTGAGATAATTGCATTCTGCATAAGTTAAAATTAGGCTTCGTTGTATAGAAATAATAAAAGTTTAGGGATCATTTAAAATAACAACTATTGTAATTGCATAGGTACGGAATTTAGATACACAGATAATACACAGATAATATATATGTGTGTGTGTGTATATATTCAAAGTATTGGAATCGTGCCGAAGATCGGAACTCGAATGTTCGAAGGATCTACACGTTTTGCGACATCTAGAACACAAAAAAACTATATTTAGGGAGACGCCTGTGTGTGTCAGGGTGTATCTGTGGCGGAAGGCCAAAAAGTATACTAAGCTAGAAAGCCTTCTTTCAAATCAGACGCCAAACTTCGTTTTATCGCCAGCGTGATACACGAAGGAGCGCTCTCTCTCTCAAGGTTACTGTAGCAGCCACATCAAGAGAAAGGACTCTCGCTAGTTGGTTTATCTTTTTATAGGATATATAACTTACAATTTAGCAATAGTGACACGTTTTAAATGGATTGTCTCTTAGTTTGGAATTAAATTAATTCAATATTAATTAGATTAAAGAAGCCGATATATAACTTACAATTAAGCAATATGGGCTTATCGCCGATATATAACTTACAATTAAGCAATATAGACACTTTTTAAATGCATTATCTCTTAGATTAGAATTAAATTAATTCAGTATTGACTCAATTAAAGAATCATTTTATTATTTTCTAATGCTATTGTATAGAGGAAGTTCACGGATAATCACGACATTTAGACGAAAAAAATACACTTAAAGACACCATGAACACATTTCGAACATTTTGGGAAATATTTCCATCCGTGCGTGTGTGTTTATCTGTGGGGGTGCGAATGCACGTATCACTATGGCAATTTATATGTAGATGCATTCTGTAGAAAATTAGAAACAGGTAGAATATTTTGTAATAAATGAGATTAAAACATTATTCGAAATTAGAGATATTAAATTAGAGAGAGTACGTACAGCCACGAAATTCTATATGTAGCTGCACTCTGAAAAAATTAGAATTAGGTAGATCATCATGTAATTAGCGTGATTAGAAGACGGATGAAAGGGAGGGAGGGAGACACAGAGAGCGAGAAAGAAAGAGTGTGGTTGTGTGTGTGTCAAAATATAGTACGATCAAAATATAGTGTGGTAACTGCAGGAGAGGTCGACCTTGTTTCGAACGAGTAGGATTCAAGGGCGCCCATAAAACTTATTCCTGAGATGGCCAAACTCAAGGATGGGAGGTAAATATCTATTAATTTAATACCTACATTTCTGACCATGAGCGTTCGCGGGAGCGAAAGTGCCCCCTCGCGCTCCCCTATGGGCGCCCATAGAACATTTTCCAGAGGGTAAACTCATGGATGAGAAGTACAATGTTGACTAGCATGATATCTTCATTTGTGACTTTGAACGCCCCTATGGGCACCCATGGCTATAAATGTTGAAGACCCAAACCATTTGACTAGCCCTATAGGGATTACAGCAGCTGTTTGAGTGGCCGGGAGAGATGGCTATAAGCACAGACTAATATAGTATTCTGTGGCTATGAGTGTTGCAGACCCAAACCACTCGATTGACCCAGAGGGCTTACAGCAGCTATTTGAGTGATCGGGGTGGCTATAAGTGTTGAAGACCCAGACCACACGACCAACCCTAAGGTTAATGGTAGCAAAGTGTGTGGCCGGGAAAGGGGGTGGCTATAAGTGTGTAAAGCTTTAGACTTCACGGAAACTTTTGTGGAGTCTGGAAAGACTCCATTTTTCCACCATTGGGGAAATCGAAACTCAACTCCGTTAGGTTCTGTCCTGAGGTTAGTAGTATAAGTAAGACTCCTCTATATACGAGCTGACTTATCGAGCATATTGAAGCCCACCATAGCTGGAAGCGTAATCCATTAGCATTAGGTCTATTCTTATTTTCACTTTAGGAAGTATAATTGAAATAATTATATGGGAGATTGGTCTGCACCGAACTACTCTAATCATTCTAGAAAGGGTTTTAGGCTATTTCGTTTTCCTAGAAACGAAGAAAGAAGAAAACAGTGGCTAATAAATAATTGGATACCCTGTACTGGAGCATACTTGTGCAAGCTAAGTTCTACAATATTCTAATTGATACTTCTTTTTTTATATAAAGTATGTATTTTAAAGACTTATTTTATAACTTCTGTAACTGTACTATGGAACTCTATGGGCTTCAATATGCTTGATAAGTCAGCCTGTAGTAGAGGGGCTCTATGTATAAGCAGGGAGTTTTTTCAATGAGCGCCCATAGGGGAGGGAAAGGAGGCACTTCCACTCCTCTGGACATTCAAGGTCCAAATGTGGGGATCAAGGTAGTCGATATTGTACATATCATTGAGTTTAACGTCTAGAAAAGTGCTATGGGCACCCATGCTTATAGTATCGACAACGGGACAGAACCTAACGGAGCTTAATATTTTTGTTTCTTACTTGAGGGTGAATAAAATGGGTGGGAGTGTCAAAAAGACTTCAATGACTTTGAGTCCTTCATAGCTTAACCGAATTAATTTTTATTTTGTGCAAATATTGTATTTGAAACGATTATAACCGCGAAACTCAACATATCTTAAATCAAGAATATTAACTTCCCCAAAGGGACAGGAATTATCAAATAAATTAAACTTCATTTTCCAAGATATTGAATATTCATCAATTTGACATAATTTTTATTAATTTAGTGTCATTTTTGCCAATTTGGAAACATTTTAAATAAATGTCAAGTTGACGATATTTTGTTTATTTATCGACAAGCATTACAGACAGACAGATAAACTAATAAATTACATTTGACGAATTGTTTGATGTCAAAATACAAAACTATTGTGAAACAGTGTCTCGTGAATAAAATACCAGAATGATGCTAACACCGTTGTCACATAATATTGTACATGGAGTGGAAACATATTACGGTAGTTAGCACTGTTTTAATTTCATGTATTTTTTAAAATTTATTTGAAAAACGTACAATATATCAAGAATGGTTCATGCTATTATCCCAAAGTTTATGTTAATTATTTTCTAATAAAAAATTAAATAAAAAATGATATTTTATGTAACAATATTAAAGGTTCTGAATTTTTTATGATTTTTTTCAAAATTTCATTCGAAAGTTTGGAACTGGTTTCCAAATAATCGATTGCTTATAAGATCAATAGACTTCTAGCAATCACTGATTGTAATAATCGAAATTTTTTTGTTTGAAACGCTCCATCCGTTCGTTAGATATCGCATCCACTGACTCAAGGACACACACACTAATATACATGCACATACTACATACATTAATATACATGCGCGCGCACACACATACACACACACACACACACACACACACACACACACACACACATACATACACACGCTCGCGCGCGCACACACACACACAGATATCACTTTAAAAACATTCGATTCGATTTCAGGGATGTTTGAAACAAGCTCTACCGTCAAAAACACAAAGTAGAATTCGAGTTTTCAACCTCGTCATAATACTTTCCCTATACATTATATCAGTGTTTTTCAAATTCATTTTGTCACGAAACCCTTTTGAAATTTAATTTGATGGTGGACCACCAAAATAAGAAATATCCCCTGTTGTCCAAATTATGCATCAAAATTTTACACGTTTTTAAATTTAAGACAATTTACATGAAACTATCATGTCGCGGAATCCCACGGGTTCCGAAAACTTTGAAACGTCCACCTTGAAATACGATTCATTATACTAGGTATGTCAGAAAGGTAATATTTATTCCTCCCACAAACCGAAAATGTCAAGCAAATTTCCTTAAAATGTCACAAATTTTGCATTTTTAAAGTGACAAATATTCCCTCCTTTCAAATAATCTTCAATTTTCGTCACTGATTGTTTTACAATATAAGTATTGAACAACATACGGATCCTACACATATATTTACTCCAAAATCTCGCATATAAACGTTTTATTCAAATAATAAATTATATATGTGGGTGGAACATTTCTTACACTCATTGCAAACAATCTGTGTGCAGTACAAAAGGGTCTTAAATACATGTATTTTCATAGTATTACTTTAATACCAAAATATACATAAAACATGATTTAAATAGTGGGATACAAATGTATCTAATCTGTCTTCATGAACAATATCGCGGATTAAAAGTAATCGTCTTTCTCTCCGCTTTTGCAGGAGTTGCAAAAATAGTGTACCAGAATTGGCGATAAAACGACGTTTGGCGTGTGATGTGAGAGAAGCTTTCTGACTTGGTATACTTTTGGTCTTATCACGTATCTGTGTGTGTTTCTGTGTGTGTCTATGAGAATATTGTATCCACTCTAACTGAAAAACTGACCGAATTTCATGAAATTTAGTATGTAAGGTTTTTGTGGGAAACCCTGATGTTCATTAGATTTTAGTACGATTCGTAATAAAATAATCTGCCTTCTTTGCGAAATGGCCCGCAAAAATTGCCTTTATCCACTCTAGCTAAAAACTAATGGGTTTGTGAGTTAAAATATGAGCTCATCATGACAAATGCATCTTCGAAACAGTTGGCTTATATATTTATGATTGATTGGGTTGTTTAAGTTTATACTCAGTGAATTCGAGTATGATTTTTCTGCTTACCTTTAACTAACTGCCCTCTATTCAGTACAGCGTTCTTGAGATCATACACATCGGCATTGTTTCTTTGATTTAAACGAAAAGATTTTATATATAAAACATATCATTAAAATATTATCGGTACCTATTAATAGTTGGAATACATATTTTATTTTATACTTTTATCAATATCATGATCTGTGGAGCGATAACTGTCTATTTAGGGCTTAATATATGACTGTCCAGATGATTGTCTTTAAAAAAAAATGACCCTTTAGTCAAAAAAATGAAACAATGACCCTTATTAAAACAATGACCCTTTAGTCATAAATATAAATAATCATATTAAAACAATGACCCTTTAGTCATAAATAAAGTAAAATGATAAATTACAGTTGATATGGCAGAAATTTCGAACGAAATCCTCACCAAAAAGTTATAAAACGTTTTGAATTAGCTATCCCTTTTTTACTAATTAAAACTTTGCACACTCCGAACTTTACATATTTATTGAAAATAAGAGAATAAGCACTATTTCTTAAAGAGAACAAACAATGAATGAAAAAAAAAAATCAGGCGTGGCTGAATATACTATTGCACACGTTGACACGTCTTTTTACGATTAAATTTTGTCGATATATTTTAACTAATGATTTTCATTATAATTGAATATAATTATCCGAATTTACAATTTGTTTAATTTCTGATAGGATTGTATTGCCCCCAAAATATCCAAAACTCAGTTAAATTGCTATACACTTTTCTGCTCAGAAGGATAAGATCAGACTAAAAGTGACTCAAAGGGGTAATAAAAGCTATTGCAAATAATTATATGGAATAATGATGAGATAAGGAACATGGATCAATGAATGATTGCCACTCCCACAATTTGCCTACTTTGTGTATGGTAAAAAAAGGCTCTTTCTACATAGCTCCTCAAAGGACAAGGGTCAATAAAATTTATTATCGGAAAATAAACATATAGCAGTTAAAATTGGTCTTTCACACCCCAATATCAGAGCCAACGGCCCTACCGCGCTGAAAACACCGGTTCTCGGTTAGATCACCATTCGGTTAGATCACCAAAGTCAAACAGCATCGGGCGCGGTTAGTACTTGGGTAGGTGACCACCTGGGAACAAAATGTGCTATTGGCACTTTTCGGGCGCGGTTGCCCGGTGGTTTGCGCTCTGGATTTGCACGCTGCCAGAACTGCCGCCGTGTTCATGCGGAGTACGATCACGTTAAACATGTGGGTCCGTTTGTCCTTCCGAGAGGTTGGTGGAAGGGAAAGGAGGGTACGGTCCCTGTAGACGCCTCCCCCACTGGGTTCCGGTCCAAATTGGGTGGCACTTCACGGCCGTCCAAACGGTTACCTTACACCTTTCTGGTAGGTCAGACGGTCTGGGTCTCAGCAACAACAACACCCCAATATCAGGGCGTGGTAGGCCAGTGGTTAGCGCGCGGAAATTGCACTCGGTAGGCCCGGGTTCGATTCCCTCCGCTACCAAAATTACCTCCGTGTTCACGCGGAGTACGATCACGTTAAACATGAGGGTCCGTAAGTAATTCCGAGAGGTTTGTGGTAGGGGAAGGGGGGGTACGGTCTCTGTAGATGCCTCCCCCACTGGGCTCCGGTCTAAATTGGGTGACTCTTACCGGCCGTCCAAACAGTTACCTTACACCTTTCTGGTAGGTCGGACGGCCTGGGTCTCAACAACAACAACATCCCAATATCATAATTTGAAACTAGTAATTACAAACACTACTGAATTGAAAATGAGATCTTATAACGGTCGAAATTTTAAGCCTATTTTGAGATTAATTTATTTCTGGAAATCTGGTTCGAGACTTTAAAATAATTTAAGAAGCACAAATATTTCTCACTGTCATGAAGATTTAACCTCGATCCACGGTGGAAAATTATTTTCGAAAGATTTCTTAATAATTTGTTGCATCTATTACACCTTTTTACTTTTTTCGTCGCATGCCAGAAATAAAATGATTATGTAACAAAAATATAGCTTTGCACATACTTTATCTTTTTGTAAATTATACTTTACTTTATCGAATGTACCTTTTTGCATTAAAAGAAAAGCACGTATTGCCTACCATAACATACAAAATGAGCCATCATACATAAAAATCAGTTCAGTAGTAAAGACTCTAGGTCCGCCAACACTGAAGAATAAAAAGTCGGAACGACCATCGTGAAAAGTGCCATTTTAAAGGTATATTTTCTCAGACGGTACCGCACTAATTTTTTTTCTACCTCTGCTTTGAGACGATTTTACAAAGGAAATAGTATCAAGTATTCAGATTTCTTGGTGACTGAGTTACAGACTCCTAGAAATCGGGGTTTTTCAAGTATAATGTACACTTATCAATTACGGATTCGAAACTTGGCGGTATGAAATGTTGCTGGGTTCCTAAAATAGCGTTTCAAATGGAAAAGTTGCCAAATGTGCTATTTTGGCTCCTAATAGATGTTGTACAAGATATAGAGAAATTTAACCATAAGAAATCTTATCACCAACTTTCTCAATTATTATTGCTTATCCTTCAAGAATAGGGATTAGTCAGAAGGAGACAATAATCTCAGTACAATCAGAAAATTCGAATTTTTATGGGTATTTTGAATATTCTTCGATCCTAGCTGACGCTTTTTTTTTTAAATAGTTGATAATAATGGAACCTTCTGGCCTAAAAGAAACGTTTGCTGATGCAAAGAAGTCAAACCAGAAGCTGTTACATCAACACACATCCATAGTCTTTGCTGTTATTACTATTCAGTCATTGATTGCTATATCAGTCTAAAAACAATTAACTCCAGTCCTATTTCCATAGTGTTAAAAACGTGCAGATCTATGACAAACTAGGATTCGAATTTAGGTCTCATTAAAGTACTTATATTATATAAAAATTATCTATTGGAAAGTAAAGTAAAAGTGTGATGAAAATATATCATATTTCTATTTCCTTTGTTGAAATTTCAATTACCGCTTTTTTTACAGCAGAAAAATAGAAAACTGAGCTAACAAAATGGCTCAGTAGCGAAGAAGAATTTTAATGACCTCGAGTCATCAATATTTTAGACCCAATTTGTTTATGCAAAGAACCCAACATTTTAAAGTAGCAGATGCACAGGCCACCAAAATATTCTAAAGACGCATAACATTGTAAAGAAGCATTAACAAAAGTTTAATAAATAAATAAATAAAGCATTAAAAATGCTTTATTTATTTATTTATTTATTAAATTCATTAAAAATCATTTTTTATGCATTTCCCGGGGTTTCTTTGAAAAAATTGTAACAAAATTGTAAAAAGAAAAATAATAATTATATAATTAAATTTAAAGAGCTAATCATTTAAAGAAATATTGCTTTGCCCTCCGTAATAAAATTTTTCTATTATCTGATGAAAATAATTTTCAGTAGTTCACTTTCAGCGATATCAAAGATTTAAACGGTTTTGTAATACACATGTTCTTATCTCATTTTTACTTTCCTTATATACATAATGTATAAGGAAAGTATTGTGACGGGGTCGAAAATTCGAATTCGAGTTTTCGACGGGAGAGCACGTTTCAAGCATCCCTGATCACGAATCAAACATTTTTGAAGTGATGTCTGTGTGTGTGTGTGTGTGTGTCAGTGAGTCTGTGGAGACGATAACTGACGAACGAATAGACCGATTCGAACCAAATTTGGTACAAAAATCACAATCCGTAAACACTGGAAGCCTATTGTTTTTATATGCAATCGAATATTCAGAACGCTCCTAAATTTTCGAATGAAATTTTGAAAAAATCGTCAAAAAATCAAAACCACTAATAAAGTTACGCAAATAGACATTTTTTATGTAATTTTTCATTAGAAAACGATTGGCATAAATTTTAGAACGCCAACATGAACCGTTCTCGAGATATTGCACATTTTTCAAAAAAATTATCAAAAAGTCATATAAAATAAAAAAAAATATTTCCTATTGAGAAACATGTTCACTTTTCATATGTAATACCATGCGATAAATTGGATGACATCATTCTCGTGGATCTAGCTCGTTCCATTCATGAAAAAATATACTTTGAGTAGTACTTTTGTATTTGAAAGCCAATAGTCATTTATGTGCTGCAAGAATAACTTATTTCTTCGTCCATAACGCTTGGCGAGATTTTGGCGACACATTTGGCGGAATGTCGCCAACTTGGCGACTTTTTGAAATGTTGCCAAATTAACGAAAATCTCGCCAAATGGATAAAAATGACGCTAAATCAATGAAAATGACGACTGATTGTCGAAAATTCAATATCTTGGAAGAATATTAGTATCTACTATAAGAAAAACCTATTTTTTTCTGTAAAAGTAGTAAATTCATTACATTATATAAGGAAAGTCATGTGTTGCCCACATCAGATTTTTTTTATAAATTTGAGTTTTAATAACATCATTTCATATCCTGAAACTGTCATCTTTCATTTAAATTTCTTGCTGGCCTCAAACATTTGGGGATCTCCAGCTGAAGGATCACATAGGTTCAATGGATAACGCGGCTCTAACAGAGATGTCATGTCTAAGGATTGCTGTGATCTTGATTCCCAATGCAGCATAATTAGCTATATTTAAAATTTTACTCAGTTATAATGAACTTAAAATTGAAAATGGCACTCTAGAATGTTGAGGCACCGTAGTCATTAGGTTGGCATTAACCGGGCCTCCGAAATTTCTAGGCTCCTCCACTCATCCCTACGACAATTTTTTTACGGACTGATTGTGTTACAGCTTGCTATGATACTGACCCATTTATTATGTTAATATTGATGGAGTATAATAAATCCACCATTGAATGAGAAAACCACTGTATAACTCTGGAAGATAGAAAATTTTATGGGTCTCCCGGGTCCTAGAAGTTTAATGGAGTCGATGTTAGAAAATTCACTGTTCTCAATTATAAGTTATAAGTAAAAATATAGAAAAAAAATCTGATGTGGGCAGCACATGACTTTCCTTATATAATGCAATGAATTTACTACTTTTACAGTTAAAAAAATCTGATGTGGGCAACACATGACTTTCCTTATATAATGTAATGAATTTACTACTTTTACAGTAAAAAAATTGGTTTTTCTTATAGTAGATACTAATATTCTTTCCAAGATATTGAATTTTCGACAATTAGTCGTCATTTTCATTGATTTAGCATCATTTTTATCCATTTGGCGAGATTTTCATTAATTTGGCAACATTTCAAAAAAGTCGCCAAGTTGGCGACATTCCGCCAAATTCGTCGCCAAAATCTCGCCAAGCGTTATGCACTAAAAAAAATGTTATTCTTACAGCAGATAAATGACTATTGGCGTTCAAATACAAAAGTATTATTCAAAGTATATTTTTTCATGAATGGAACGAGCTAGATCCACGAAAATGATGTCACTCAATTTATCGCATGGTATTACATATGAAAAGTGAACATGTTTCTCAATAGGAATTTTTTTTTTATGTGACTTTTTCATAATTTTTTTGAAAAATGCACAATATCTCGAGAACGGTTCATGTTAGCGTTCTAAAATTTATTCCAATCGTTTTCTAATGAAAAATTACATAAGAAATGTCTATTTGCGTAACTTTATTAGCGGTTTTGATTTTTTGACGATTTTTTCAAAATTTTATTCGAAAATTTAGTGGGGTTCTGAACATTCGATTACGTATAAAAACAATAGGCTTCCAGTGTTTACGGATTGTGATTTTTGTACCAAATTTGGTTCAAATCGGTCCATTCGTTCGTCAGTTATCGTCTCCACAGACTCACTGACACACACACACACACATACTTTCACACACACACACACACACACACACACACACACACACACACATACACACACACAGACATCACTTCAAAAATGTTTGATTCGTGATCAGGGATGCTTGAAACGTGCTCTCCCGTCGAAAACTCGAATTCGAATTTTCGACCCCGTCACAATACTTTCCTTATACATTATGTATATAAGGAAAGTAAAAATATTACTCTTATAGTAGATACTTATATTCTTTCCAAGGCATTGAATTTTTTTCAATTAGTCGTCATTTTCATTGATTTAGCGTCATTTTTATCCATTTGGCGAGATTTTCATTAATTTGGCAACATTTAAAAAAGTTGCCAAGTTGGCTATATTCCGCCAAATTCGTCTCCAAAATCTCGCCAAGTGTTATGGCGGAGAAATAAGTTATAGCAGATAAATGACTATTGGCGTTCAAATAAAAAAGTATTACTCAAAGTATCTTTTTCCGTGAGTGGAACGAGTTAGATCCACGAGAATGATGTCACCCAATTTATTGCATAATATTACATATGAAAAGTGAACATGTTTATTAAGAGTTAATATTACTTTTTCATTTATGGGATTTTTTGATAAATTTATTTAAAAAATGCGCAATATCTTGAGAACGGTTCATGCTAGCGTTCTAAAATTTATGTCAATCGTTTTTTAAGGAAAAATTACATAAGAAATATCTATTTGCGTCACTTTATTAAAAGTTTCGACTTTTTGATGATTTTTTCAAAATTTCACTCGAAAATTTAGGGGAGTTCTGAACATTCGATTGTGTTTTAAAACGATAGGCTTCCAGTATTCACGGATTGTGATTTTTGTACCAAATTTCATTCGAATCGCTCCATTTGTTCGGGAGATATCGTCTCCACAGACTCACTGGCACTCACACACACACATACATACTTTCACACACACACACACACACACACAGACATCACCTTAAAAATGTTCAAATCGTGATCAGGGATGCTTGAAACGTGCTCTCCCGTCGAAAACTCGCATTCGAATTTTCGACCCCGTCACAATACTTTCCTTATACATTATGTATATAAGGAAAGTAAAAAACAGTTTGGATTTTTATTAGTGCCCCTTAATTTGCTGAAGCTCTAATCATGCGCTTAGTATTCCTATTTGGTAATCCAACACTGGTTTACCATCTTTAATTAAGTAAGAGTGCAATGAATTGTAAGTTATACATTGGATGAAACTGACTTTAATGGAGTACAGAGAATTTAAATAAAAGACGATTGCTGAAAAACTGTAAGAGCTATGCAAAAACAAAGTCTTGATCTAGGAATTGAATTTCCCACTGAACATTTTTGTTATTTCCTGCTTCTTTCTATCTTTCATATTTTAGAAGATATTTCAAATAAAAGTAAGCAGAACTAAGTGAAAACTTGCTCAGACCAAAAAAACATTTGAAAAAAAAAGGATTAACATATTGAAATTATTTTTATATATTCATAAATAGAACTATATTTCCAAAAAACAAGTAAAAATTATTTAGATTTTATCGATTAGGTTTAGAGATATAAGGGGTCCAAATTGTTTACATTTTTCGTAATGCTCTAATTTCAGTGAGAAATACCATTATCATATAGATGTTATTGACATCAAAAATATTGAAATGAAATAAGAATACAATAAGGATCTAATGAATAATGTCAAAATAAAATTTCAAGAACTAGTAAATGTGTAGGTCAATTTTAAATTACAGAAATATTCTTTGAATTCCAAGAACAGTTCTTTTATTTATTAATATAGGGGGCTCCGTCTCCTGCTCGCTTCTCGAGCTCTTTGATTTTCCTTTTGAAATATGGACATATGGATATAATATAATTATTCCACCAATGGGGTTGAGTGTACCCTCCCCCCCCCCCCCCACACACATATACACACTTCCTGGCTAGTAGCTAGTGATGTACACTGGTGTATTGTAAAGTAATTAAATATTTGAAAAATACAATCTTAAAATTAAAAGAAATAAGAATATAAAGGTAAATGCTAAAAATGCTAATAAGAAATGGAAATAATAAACATAGAAATAATAATAATAAGAGGAGGGAAATAGTAATAAAATTATTCATAATAATGACGATAATGTTGAGGATGATTGTTATGTAAAAATATACATCTTTTTTTTTTTACTAAGGGGCAAAAAAATAAAATCTGTGGATAAAACGCCGCATAAAATGAAAGCAACATTATGTCTGGAAGTAACAATATTTCATCGTTACAATCGGGTATTTATACGGCACAATAATTATTTTCTCTTTAGGGCCTATGATGTCTGAACATCTCACTCAGGCATTCACGCCAGCATTAATCTTTTGTTTCCGGGTGGGACAGCGTCAATCACTATCGAAGAACCTCTCAAAAAGACAGGTATTTGACATATCCTATTCCAAACCGTTTGATCCCCCTTTACAGGCATTGGCGTCCTGTCAAAGTCTGCAAAGGGGAATTGAACTGTTTGGGATAGGGTATGTCGTCAAATACCTGTCTTTTTGAGAGGTTTTTCTTTTGGGATGGACGCTGTCCCACCCGTAAGCAAAAGGTTAAGGAAGGGCCAGCATGGGACTTTTCGGATGCCAAGATCTGACTGTCCGATATGGCAGACAAGTCATTTGATTAATAGCAATCCACTGGCCAGATTGTAAAAACTCCACCCAACCTTGGACCTGTGATTACAAAATTCATTTTTCTTTTCATGCCTTGTTAGATCCTAGCTCGAACAGTCTAAGTATTATTATAAAACATGAATGCCCTTCTCCTCTTAAACCTACATCAGCTGCTTTATGTTTGACCATCGGGAAGAAAAGACCACGCTTCCTCCATATTATAATACCTTGTTGACTCCAACTTGTCTAGAATGTAATTAAGAACGACAGTTGGACGCGTGGACTCAGCGCCACCGGCCATTAATCCCCAGTGCAACCATGTATTCATGCGTATCCAGCAAAAATATTTCTGTGAAACTCTCTAAATTAACACGAAAGCGAAGAGCAAAATTAAATTCATTACCTCTCATTTTTCAGTTAATATGCGCTGTCATCTCTCGATACTAACGAAATAATTTGTTTCTCGTCATTATGCAAAATTCAATTCATTAGATGTCAAAATAATAGTGTAGATAATTTCCTGAAAATATTCTGTAAATCAAATTGTATAATAGAGAATTAAAATTGGGTTACATGCCCATTGATCTCCATCCCTGTTTATTCATTCATGTTCTCTTGCAGTGGTCAAAAAGAAGACATATCGTACAATGATGATGATTGGGAGGAGGAGAAAGAGGTGTTAGAATAAAACTGGAATAGAGCAAAAACAGCCTTATGTGGATTATCCGATTTTTGAACTATGGAATTATATTGCTCACTAAATGGCGAAGTAAGTTCTTTTTGTCAATATCTACAATTTTCTTTACATCTAGCCCTTTCGGGACGGCGGCATTCCGGAGCTGTCGCGGCCCAAAAGACGAAGCGCTTCGCTTCCGAACTGGTCGAAAAGGACAGCGCATTTTTTGCGCTAAGCCTAACTCTCGAAATAAATTCACTAAAAATCACCTATTCAACACAGAAATCTACTTTTTTCAGGAATAAAAGAAATATTTATGTTCTATTTGATGTATAATTTTCATACAAATCTGAATACAAAATACTCGTTAGTTGCTCCCATTCTTTTATCCGAAATAAACGAATAATTTCACTGCCTCTAAAACCCAAACAAAAAAAAAATACTCTCTTATATTCCTATGATTCACCAACGAAATCATAACGCTGAAATAAAAATAAAAACCGAAACTCAATTATAAAATTGTTGATGCTACGAGAATTGCTCTGTTTGTTTATGTTACAAAATGATTTTCACCGCTCCAAATGAAGAAATAATTCATTCGATCCTCTTCTGCCAAGGTCATGCCTCTGCAAAATACATTGAAGTTAGTTCCATGGACAAGTAACGCCATCTAGTACACAAATTAAAACGTTCCGCGTGGTGGCACTTATAGGTGCCACTATCCGCTTGCGGTAAAATTTCCTCTGGCCCGAGTGAGTGCCGTTCGTCCATGAATGCAAGTTCGCATCTGGCACGTGGGCGTGCAGATCGTCGCGAAAGGGCTAAATAGATCAACATTTTCAGTTACAATAGCTTATAAAAAATTCAACATGAGATATGAACACAAAATACCCAAGAGTGATTTGTGACATGTTATACGAAATTGAAGGATTGATATTTTCTGAAAAAACTAACAATACGTTTCTGTTTATTCTCCAAATAGTTATTTTAGTACACGTTATTATACATACTTTAAAGCTTTTGCCCACAATACGAATAAAATAAATATGAAAAGCAAATGTAGTGATGGACGAATAACATAGTTTTCAAAATTTGAATATCGAATATTAACCAGATTTCGAATATTCGAAATAATATTTCAAATTGTTAATACATAATATTTATATTTACTAAATATTATTTATTAATTATTAATAAATAATGTAAATAAAAAAAATCATAAAAAGGGTAATAAAACTACATTAATTTAGAAATATTTCAGGATACTTCAGTTAAACATGCACCCTATCCAAAACAATTTTTTCCTGAATCTGCCTTTCCACCTTGTTTCAAACATCCACCCATCCCGGATCGATATATCCAAGAGAAAAAAAAATTGGAATGCATTTCATTCTATAAAGTATAACGGAGGTATTTTCATACATCACTTGATATATCGCAGAAGGATCCTTTAAATCCGGTCTTTGGCGTGACTTGGCGGTAAAAATATTGACACGTAAGGAGTAAAGTGACTAATTTTATTTCCCTGTTCTTTTTCTTTTTTTAATTCAGGATTCAGTTGAGGTGGAATTGTGCTGCAGAGACGGAAATGAGGTTTATTTCGCTATACACAGGGTTGATAAAATCAAAATATTTCTATCCTACTTAGAAGGCGCTGGAATTAATAGGTACTTCAAAGGATGTACTCCACATTTTTTGAAAAAGTTACAAAATTATTCACTAGATGGCGCGTTGACAATCACTTGAACAGCACTATAATTGCTTACTGTACTATTTAAACATAGTCAGTCATTTTTGCAGAAGTTATCGTTGAAGACCCAGACCGTCCGGCTCGTCAACAAGGACTTGAGCAACCATTTGGACAGCCGGACAGAAGTTATCGTGTGAACTGACATACAGACAGAGTATCCAAAGTCATAATCACTTTTCAACTATATTGGAAATTCTTAAAATCCGGTTTCTTCGTATGATATGTTTTTCGTTATTATTTAGCGAAATCGAATCAATAGCTCAAGGTCTCTAAAATCTCTCCACATCTTTTTGATATGTGGCACATATAAAGATCACTTATTTTCGGGAGTTAAAAGGTTCCGAGAAATAATTTTTCATTACCATCAATGGGACGAAAAATTTTAAACCGGCCTCGAAATGGTCTCGATTTTTCTGGAGTAAGACGTTATTTGCCCATATATTTTTTAATTTTGTTTACGAGTATGCGAGAAAATTTGAGCTCGCATACTCGTATACAGAATTAAAAAAAAATATATATATATATATATATATATATATAAATATATATATATATATATATATATATATATATATATATATATATATATATATATATATATATATATATATATATATATATATATATATATATATATGGTTTTCTTAAACAACATTAATTTGAAATAAAAGGCATTTTTTTTTACGCGGTAACCTATAAATCTGGAATTGCAAGTTATGATTCTTCACTTTTATAAAATTGTGGTAAAAAACTGTGTGGTGACGTTTCACGAGATATCGCTGAATGATGCGTATTGCATCTGAACTTTCAACTTAAGTTCAGTTCTCTACAAGATATACCTTCCTTCAACCTTGTCTTTAACACTCTTCTTCAAATATCCCCAATCGATCACTAGTCAGAAGAAAAACTGGAATATATCCCCTTTTGTGAGATAAGACGGAAATACTATTTTGATACGCCACTTTATACAGGATGGAGAGAGAGGCAGTTTTTTAATCCTACCTTTGACGTGACCCCGTGGAAAAATAATGCCACAGTAAACACATTTCGTGATAGGGCTGTAAAATATCCAATGTTATTTCAGTCATTCCTTTCTACGAAAAAGCTTTGTTTCAAGTAGGGCCAAGTAACGTACGTATTGGGCCAAAGTGGCCCGGGGCCCCATGTACTTAAGGGTGCCGTGAGAAAGCCAAGCCACACTATAATGCACAATATTGTTAAAAATAAAGGGAATAAATAAAGGTCACACAATAGAGTCCAAATTATCCGAGGTCTTGTGTTATTCGAACCAGCTGTTTTTTCACTGACTTATCACTTTCTCTGATGAAGTTGAAACATCATCTCTTGTGAAGTCCTGCAAATTGTTTTTCAGTGAATCCAAGGAAGAAAATGGTGATGAAGATAACCTTCCGCTCATAGAGTCAAGTAAAAATATTACATCAAGTATATATATATATCATCAAGTAAAAATATTACATCAAGTATATATATATATCATCAAGTAAAAATATTACAGTTTTAGAACCTGTTACTGTTCAAGTCTGGATGAATCTGCTACTGTTCAAGTCTGATGTTCAAGTCTGGATGAATGTGAATATGCAACATTGACCAATGCCATAATTATAAATTTAGGAAGGAAGAAAAAACAAGAAAAGGAAGAGGAAGATTCTATGTGTCCGTTTAGGAGAAGATTCAAGAATTTCGAAAATGGAAGTCCTAACCGAGATTAAGACGCTGATATTGATCAGCAAGCAGGTTGAGAGTACGTATGTAGGTGCAGCAAACGGGGAGAAATGGTTGTATTGTTAAATGAAGCCGGGGTGCTCGTTTTTGCATGTATCAAGGCGTATCGATGCTCCTTAATACATGATAAGAACTTTATATAATATGCAGCGGTCTTGTAAACAGAGCTATTTAGAACGTAATACACAGTAGTAATTGACCCAATGATTACGACGTGTCCACAAAGCTAGAGTGTCATAGCTACGTGTGTGCCCGAGCAGAAGGTGCTCTTTGCCATTTATTTAGGGCATATATTGCCAGCTTAGCGGAGTCGAGCGTAGTACACCTCGAAGTACACCGAGGGTATTACTTTTGAAAAATGAATGAATGATCAATACATTATTGCTTTAAATACCGTGCAATGCCGGGTACACTTTTCAGTTATAAATTATCTAATTTTCTCAAATCGTTTTATTGTTCTCCAGTGGAGTCCGGGTAATTGCAATATCTTTAGAAATGAAAAGATTGACCGAGGCCGGTGAGCTTCTATCTCAACCAAAACATACTTTCATTAAACACAGTTTTCGAACTAATTTACAGTACATATAAGAAAGATTATTTTGGCAATTGTAAATTCCTGCTGAACGGGAAACGATGGGAGAGCCTTCTCGACAAGGAGTTTATAATTTTTACCTGACTTGACTTTTTTGACTTTCTTAAAGTATTGGGATTGCAACTTATTTAACCAGTCCAGATCCTACAGATCTGTAAGTTAAAGCGTATCCCTGTCATCCACAGGTATATGTCGTGCAGTTTGAAGAAAATTTCCTATGCGTAGAATGCCTGTGTTTGCGATTTGGGAAAATCTCCTCTCAAGAGACCTCTGAGATTAAAATTCTGATTCAGATTCTGATCACTAAATATTCTTCTGATCAAGCCTTTTAAGGATGAAGCAATTCTCAGACCTTGTAATTCAGTTTCTATAAAAGGTTCTTTAAGGACCTTCTTCTAATCAGGTTCTTTAAAGTTATTTTTGAACTTTCTTCTAATCAGGTTCTATAAGACCACATTTCTTTTAATCAATCCATATTTTTGTAATCAGGTTCTTTAAGCATGCAACAATTCGCCTCGCATGTTATTCAAGCTTTTTAAGGTCCTTTAAGGATTTTCTTCGAACCAGGCCCTTTAAGATTATAGTTTTTCCGATATCAATATTTTTCTAACGAGATTCTAAAGATTATAAAAATTTGCTTCACATGTTATTCAGACTTTTAAGGTTCTTTAAGGACTTTTTTTTAAACCAGGCTCTTTAAAATTATATTTTTTCTGATGAATCAATATTATTCTAATCAGATTCTTTGATTGTAAAAATTTGCTTCTCATGTTATTCAGACGTTTTAAGTTCCTTTAAAGATTTTTTAAAATCAGGCTCTTTAAAATTATATTTTTTTCTGATCAAACAATATTTTTCTAATCAGATTCTTTGATTATAAAAATTTTCTTCACATGTTATTTAGGTCTTTTAAGGTTCTTTAAGGATTTTCTTTAAACCAGACTCTTTAAGATTATATTTTCCTGATCAATCAATATTTTTCTAATCGGGTTTTTTAAGGTTATAACAACTCATTTCACACGTTATTCATGCTCTTTCGGTTTTTGTAAGGATTTTCTTTAATCAGGTATTTAAGATTACATTTCTTCCAATCAATCAGTCTTTTTTCTTATCAAGAACAAATCTAGAACAAAACATTCTCAAGGAAAATAATTGATTTTTCCTAATCTTCCCTTTTCAGTAAAGAAATCTTGGATAGATTTTTCACAGTGTGTATAATATTTTTGTTACAATTCTTTAACAAAACAAACCAATAAATATATATAAATTCGATGCTCTTGAGGGGCAAATTTACAGAAATAATGAAATAAATAGTAATAATAATAATAATAATAAAAAGATACCGAGTTGCCATAAAATTTTGCAACACAACGTAAATCTACATTTTCTCCAAAATATTTTTATAATATAATATTCAGGTTACTTCTAAGGATACCAAAACATCAATCAATCAATCATCCAATCAATCATCGTGAGTGAGGAGACGACCTATCGGGTTTATAATCTGGCTTCGAAACGACATTTGGTATGTGACGGTGCTAACATAAGGATACTAAATGGAAACTTGATTTTTAAACCATTATATTATAATTATATCCCAAAATTGTTAAATCAATAGACCAATATAAGCAAGGTGTCAAGAAAAGTAATGGACCATGCCTATAACTCGAGAAGTTTTAGAGATATATATTTTTATGCAGGTGTATGGGAAACCCCTACACGAGAGATAAGACAAAATTCGGAGGTGACCCATTTTTTCTTGCCGGGTACGGAGGAACTATTTTGCCTTCCTTTAGAGATAGAGGAAAAAGTCAATTATAAAGTTGTAGAGCTTTGCAAAATGAGCACTAAGCATTTCCGTTTCCTCGCAAAATTTATAAAATGCCTCTAAGTAACGTCTTTTAAAAGATGTAATTTTATTAATTTATCTTTTAAAAGTTGTTATTTGTCTTTTAATGTAACAGTGTAAACGAAGTGACATTGGAAAACACGGGAAGTCATCTTATTACAAATATGCAAGCATGCATTGTTGCTGAAGGTAAAAATTTTGCATTTTGTGTATAATAAAGTCAGTTTTATTTGTATGGTCTAACTGTTCGACTTTTTTGGAGGGAGAGGGTCAGATTGTATACATTGGTTTTCAGGGTTTCTATTATTTTTTGTTGGGTGGACAAATATGCTTTTTAATCATTTCGCAACATTCCAAAACTTTGTAATTGACTTTTCCCCCTATCTCCAGTCGGAAGCGAGATATCCACCGCACCTCACTAGAAAATCTGATGTGGGCAACACATGGCTTTCCTTATATAATGCAATGAATTTACTACTTTTACAGTAAAAAAAAATAGGCTTTTCTTCTAGTAGGTACTTATATTCTTTCCAAGATATTGAATTTTCGTCAATCAGTTGTTATTTTCATTGATTTAGCGTCATTTTTATCCATTTGGTGAGATTTTCGTTAATTTGGCAACATTTTAAAAAGTCGCCAAGTTGGCGACATTCCGTCAAATTCGGCGCCAAAATCTCGCCAAGCGTTATGGACGGAGAAATCAGTTATTCTTACAGCAGATAAATGACTATTGACGTTCAAATACAAAAGTATTACTCAAAGTATCTTTTCTCATGAATGGAATGAACTAGATTCACGAGAATGATGTCACCCAATTTATCGCATGTTATTACATATGAAAAGTGAACATGTTTCCCAATAGGAATTTTTATTTTTTATTTTATATGATTTTTTGATAATTTTGTTTGAAAAATGTGCAATATCTCGAGAACGGTTCATGCTAGCGTACTAAAATTAAAGTCAGTCGTTTTCTAATAAAAAATTACATGAGAAATGCCTATTTGCGTAACTTTATTAGAGGTTTTGATTTTTTGACGATTTTTTCAAAATTTTATTCGCAAATTTAAGGGGGTTTTGAACACTCGATTACGTTTAAAAACAATAGGCTTCCAGTATTCACGGATTGTGATTTTCGTACCAAATTTCATTCGAATCGCTTCATTTCACACACACACACACACACACACACACACACACACACACACACACACACACACGCACATACACAGACATCACCTCAAAAATGTTAGATTCGTGATCAGGGATGCTTGAAACGTACTCTCCCGTCGAAATCCCGAATTCGAATTTTCGACCCCGTCACAATACTTTCCTTATACATGATGTATATAAGGAAAGTAGAAAGGGAGCCAACCCCCATATCATCATGTAGCATCACTGCAGTTTCCTGTACATCTGCATATAAAATATACGATAACCTTATATACTTCTCAAGTTATAAACCTGATTCATGAGTTTCCTTGACAGCCCCCCTGTTTTTACCTTATATTTATTTTTAATATCGATTTTTCAAGTTAAACAATCCCTCCTCCCTTTTTCGAATTGTAATGTCGATATTCAAATCGAATTACTTTTATGTAAAATATATAAATATATGTATTATATTTCTTTATATACAGTTATGTTACAGATTTTAATTCTGCCTAGAAAACCCCCTTTTTTGTTGTTTTTATGTGTTCTTTTAGAACATATATTATTTTTAAACCGAAATTAAAATCATTTCTAACATATTATTTAAAATGTACGAGCGCTTTGAGAGTTATTTCTTCTGTTGAGTTCAAGGTCTTTTGGCAGTCGAAAATGGAAGTGCCAATGTAAATAATTTCATAGTTTCTATACATTTATGCTGCAGACGATAATGAAGTTTTGCAACGCTTGTTTATAGCAGGTGGCTCTCCAGACATACTGTCGAGACATACTGGCGTTTGGCCGTGAGAACCTTTCTCGGCGGGAAAGATCATCAATGTTTTCTATTGGTGGTGACGGACTGGAAGCTTTCGTCCAGGTCCGTGGAAATGTTGGCTGAAAAGGTATAAAAAGCCGTGCACACCTTTTCTCGCCCTCTTGCTCTTATGCTTATGCTCTAACGCTCTTACTTCAGTAGGCAGTTCACGATAGCAACGCTCACTCCGGATCTCGGGAGTCTGACCTCCAGGCAGATTCCTAGAGATTCGTGAGCTGAGGAATGCTGGCTTTCTAACGACCAATTTTGGTGTGATCCCGAGGTTAATACCGGGAATGAAATAACGTCGAAACTGCACGTAGAGCGAACCCGATGCTCATTCCGGGATTACTACCAAAACATCGAGCGGGCTTGTGGAATGCTCCCGAGGCTCATACCGGGAAGGTAAATCGAATCGTCGCTACCCGAGTAGTACTAGTTAATGATGCCATCCATCCAGGCTGGGCCATTCTAGAGAAATCTTTGAATGTGTGTGCCGGCCTTTCATTCTGAAACACCGATTCATCGCCGTGTGGGTGAGTGGCTGATGTGAGAACTACTACCTTACTTACAACGCCTTGATGACCGGGGTAAGCGACTTTTAATGTATACCTTCATGAGAGAGAGATCGTAACGGAGAGTGAAACCATCTGTTGAGTTTTGTAACTTCAATTCAATGCTTATTCTAAAACTTAATTTCTGTTTGATTAATTTTCAAAAATCCTTTATTTTACCTCTCAGAGTGCTCGTCCCGTAATGTGGCCATACCTATGTTTGATATCTGTATGATCTGTTGTTTGCCACTTAGTATTGCATTATGTGGAAGTATAGAGGCTTTAAAGCCAGTGGCGTTCTGTTAAAATCTGCGCATGTGTCCAGTGGTGAGCTGAAAGATTCAGCTGTTGTATCTGATATACAAATTGAATTTAACTTCTTAAATAAATGAAAATTCATTTTAACTTCAAAATTCTGTGTATTTATTTGTGTATTGTAATTCCTTTTGATTTTGGTGAAGAAGAAAGTTTTTAAAGGTAAGGTTTAGATTTTGAATGTTTTCAGGTTATTTAGGTTCTTCTGGGCTGTAGGTCATCGCGGAGATTTACTTCTCCCGACAGGAGTGTGTGGACCTGTGTGGGTTATTTTTGCGGCATTTTTCGATCATGGTTTTTGTAGTGGTGCTGGTGCTGGTGTGGCTAAATTCTAAATTAAGAGGTCACGTTTCGTTTCATTATAAACCCCGCCATTACAAATTGGCGCCGTGACCTTTCCTCCTGAGTACCTGCCCTGTTCTAAATTTTAAAAGATGTTGAAATGTTCTTGTTTAGAGTTTTTCGAAATTTAAATTTAAGGGAATTTTTTTTGCGCTGGACACAGAGTGGTATGGAATTTTTTTTTAAATGTTGCGATTTCGGGAGAGCACTCGTATTTACGTGTATATGTAAAGAAAATTGTCTAATGTGTTGATATTTGAAAATAGTAATGTATTGAAATTTGAGAAGTATTGTTATTTTGTTACAAATTGAAAATAGGGTAGAATGAAATGTTTTCACTGGAATTGCGTCTTATCTTGTCAACATGAAATGTATTGGAATTGTGCGAAATGGCACATTGACGGAAATTTGAAAGATATTAGTGCAAAGTTGCACATATAAGATTGAATTTTTGATTTCAATATGTGACGAATATGTAAAAGGTGTTTTTATTGAAAAAGTTGAACTGACAAAAAGTTTAGTTTTTGATAATGTTGGTATCTAGTAAAGATACGTTGAAAATTTAAAAATTGAAATTTGATTATATAAATATTAAGAATTTTAGATTGGCATTGTTATTTAAGAATTTTATAGGTGTATTGAATTTAGGAATTGAAACTTAATTGGAATGAAATTTTAATTATAACATCTGTTTTGAGAACACTTTCGATTTTGTTTTCTTGAGAACACTTTGTTTTCGGTTATGATTTTTGGTTCTGTGTTTAATGTGTGGGAGGCGATTCCTGCTGTAATTCTGATTTCGACGAGCTCTTCTGAGCATTTTTTTCCCAAATTTGGGTTTGCAGATTTCGAAACTCCGGTGTGTCGAATTGTTTAAATTGAAATGAAATTTTGGTCGGAGGCAGAGGCCGTTTTCGAAAATTTTTCGAAATTGAAAATTTTAATTGTAGATATTTGAAATTTAATTATAATTGCTTGAATACTTGAGTTTAAAATGATTTGAAAATGCACCTTAATTTTGAGAACATAGAGATAAAAAAAGTAGAATGAAATGATATACGAGTTTTGAACACCTGAATACTGATTGTGTATAAATATGAAAATTATTTTGAGTAAATAATTATTGAAATTGTGTGGCTAGAAAAAGCACACATTTTTGAGTTCTGTAAAAGACAGACTCGTGTTTTGATGGACCAATGTTTGGCTTGAAAATTTTAAAGTTATGAAATATTTTGATAAAAATTTTTTATTTTTCTTGGTTGCATCAAACTTTTTCATTTGGTGAAAATTTTTGAATGGCTAGTAGAATTTTGATATGTATATATGTATAAATTGATTTCGAAAGTATTTAGAAAAAAGAAAATGGTGTCATTGCATGAAAATGTGGGGAAGAGCAGGAAAATTTTTAAAGGGGTTGATTTTTTTTGGTAAATGCTTTGTGAAAAATTTTGAAATGGAGTTTGAAAATAATTATGTGGAAATATTTGTTATTGAATGTTGATAATGAAATTTTTTCGATTTTTGAAATTTTGAAAAAGTGAATTTGTGGGGACTGAAAGCTTCTTTTTCCCTGAGAGGTTGTTGAATTTGAATTTTTGTTTGCCTCAGGATGTGAAATAATTCTCCATTTGTTTTGATTTTAAATGTTTCGGTTTCCTTGCCCTGTTGTTGCATCCGAGCACCTTGCTTTTTATTTTTTTTTCGTGTCTTTGACTCTCCCGAGTTTTTTCTGCTGAGTTTGTTGTGATAGTGGATTCACGACCCATTTTCACTGGATTGAGTTGATTGTATTGGACGCTTGCAGTCAACGTTTAGTTTGAAATTGTCTCACAAACAATTCGAGGAGAGACGAATTGCGCACTCGTCTGAGCAGATTTTCCTTGGGTTTGAATTTGACCTTGCTTGTGTGTTTAGGATGCATGTTGATGTTCTGTTGAACTAGCGTAATTCTATGGGATGGTTGATACCCCATTAGTGGCTTTTCTCAAGGGTTGATCCTCGTTTGCACCCAAGCCTGTGTTTACTTCGGTAGCAGATGAAAGAATTCCTGCTCATTTTACTTCTTGAATTTTTTGTTGGCTGCAGTTGATTGCATTCCTGCAGAGTCCAACGCTGTAGGTTGAAATTCCTGAAAAATATTTTTGAGGATGGGTTGCTTTGCTTTGGCAAGTGGAATTTTGAAAATTTGGAGAATTTGAAATTTTGAAAATATTAAAGTTGTTTAATTTGAGAATTATGAAAATGATTTTATTACAAGAATTGTATTTACGTTGTGCTTCAGATCCCTGTTTTTAATTCCCCTGAGTGAATTTGAATTTTGAAAATTTTGAAGAGTAATAATTTTGAAAATGTTGTTCCTGTCTCGGTTTTCTCCCCTGTCTTGTTCTCACAAGTTGAGTTGTGATGTTGTTCCTTCCTCGGTTCCGGTGGTGCGAACGTGAGTGAGTGAAGTTGTCCTCCTCTGCTTGAGTGAGTTGAAACTTTTTCTTTTCCGTTCCCGTTCTGTGGATGTGCGAGGCGATGTCTGGAACTTTGATTGGCTGACACCAGTTTGATTTGAATTGTGTAATGAATATTTAACTCCGAACTTGAATACTTTCTATGAAATTTTTTTTGGCGGCTCCTGTTTATTACTACGGCAATATTTAGAAATATTTTGAAAAATTTGATTGAATTTTGGAGTCAGGAGATTGTTTACATTGTGGAATTTTTGAAAGAGTCAGTGAACTCTGAAGTTGTTGATTTAATTACAGAAATATGGTTGAAATTGTGATGAATTGATTCCACAAGTATTTTACTTTGAAGTATTTTGAAAATTTACTTGTTTTGAAATCCATTTGAGAAAATTTTGGAATTTTGAAATTGAAATATTTTATTTTGAAACTTGGTTGATTTACTACGAACATGGATGTATTCTGGATTTCATTTGATTATCTTCTAGTTATTGGATTGAAATTTTTGCACTTGATAATTTTATTTCGAAACTTTGAGTTTGGTGAAATGGTTGAATAACATTGAGAAAGAGATTTTTATTGAACTCATTTAAATACTGATTTTGACTTCTACTTATTTTGACTTACGACGGAAAGGCAACTAAATTTAAAGATGGATTTATTGATTTAAAGAAATTTATTGATTTTTATGGAATGACACTTGTATATTATGGATGTTTTGAATTTTGTTTGGCAACATGTCTGGAATTAATTTTCGCCACAAACCAAATTAAAGAAAACTATCTACAAATTTAATTTTTCGGTGGCAATGTTGATAAATTGTTTTTGAAATGTATTTGATATTTTTGGCAGTTAAATGTAGAGGCTTGAGAGTCCTCTGTACCTGAAGTTCTGTGCCAAGAGCGCACTGATTTGAAATTGTGGCACTTGTTTACATAAAATATGTGGTTTGACTTCTGCCACCTTGCCACTTCTTGCTTGCCACTTGTTTTGCCATCTTGAAAAATTTTAATTAGTGCAAGAGAAATTTATTTTTAATGAAAAATTTACTAAATGATTAAATATATTTTTAATAAAATGATATTTTGAAATAATTGAATTTATGCAATAAAAATGGTAAAATTTATACTGTGTCATGATTACCAATATTGCCTTGATGTTGCCTCTATGTAAGAGATGATGAAAATGCTGTGTCAAATGGACACTTGATGTTGACAAGAATTATGAGTCATGTGAACCACTGGACAAGGTTTGTTTGAAAATTTTTTGTTATTATTTCTGGGTATGGTCATTTCTCATGTAAATCTGTATTGTATTTATATTACTGCTGTTTTGACATTGTTTATTGGAATTAGCTGCTGTTTTCATCCTTGATAAAATGGAAGAGCTGCTGTGGTCATGAAATATATTGTGATTACATTATCTTGAAAAGTTTAAAACTTAATTTGAAATTTTTTTTTGCTGCTGACCACATAATACTTAAAGTTAAGATTCTTGAAGGAAAGTGAAAATTTCTTGGAAATTTAAATTTAATTTTAATGAAAGCTAAAATTGACTTAAAATTTGAAAAATTTAATAGATGATTGTTATTTGAAAAGTTTATTTACAGAGAAATTTAATTTTAAATTTGCTGTTCGACTTGAGGGGTGTTGTGTTATTTACCTTTTGTGAACCTTGGGATTTAAATTTAATTTACAATTTTAATTTTTCACATGTAGTGATTTTTGTGATGGGCTTGTAGATATTAGGATTTTAGACTGGATTGCAGTCATTTTTAGGTTTCTTTGGCTTTGGTTCTTCGACATGCGCCCATATGGGATGGTGTTCGTGTCAAGAACTCTTCTGGTGTAGACGTGCACCTCTAAATTTTGCTGAAATTTCTACTTGAAGATGCGTACGACTTCAAGGGCCTGATGCCTACATGCACCTGCTTGTTGTTTTGAAAAATTTCTTCGCTTCGCTCTGAAATTTTTCCCCGGAGGCACCAAGGTATTTGTAATGTCGATATTCAAATCGAATTACTTTTATGTAAAATATATAAATATATGTATTATATTTCTTTATATACAGTTATGTTACAGATTTTAATTCTGCCTAGAAAACCCCCTTTTTTGTTGTTTTTATGTGTTCTTTTAGAACATATATTATTTTTAAACCGAAATTAAAATCATTTCTAACATATTATTTAAAATGTACGAGCGCTTTGAGAGTTATTTCTTCTGTTGAGTTCAAGGTCTTTTGGCAGTCGAAAATGGAAGTGCCAATGTAAATAATTTCATAGTTTCTATACATTTATGCTGCAGACGATAATGAAGTTTTGCAACGCTTGTTTATAGCAGGTGGCTCTCCAGACATACTGTCGAGACATACTGGCGTTTGGCCGTGAGAACCTTTCTCGGCGGGAAAGATCATCAATGTTTTCTATTGGTGGTGACGGACTGGAAGCTTTCGTCCAGGTCCGTGGAAATGTTGGCTGAAAAGGTATAAAAAGCCGTGCACACCTTTTCTCGCCCTCTTGCTCTTATGCTTATGCTCTAACGCTCTTACTTCAGTAGGCAGTTCACGATAGCAACGCTCACTCCGGATCTCGGGAGTCTGACCTCCAGGCAGATTCCTAGAGATTCGTGAGCTGAGGAATGCTGGCTTTCTAACGACCAATTTTGGTGTGATCCCGAGGTTAATACCGGGAATGAAATAACGTCGAAACTGCACGTAGAGCGAACCCGATGCTCATTCCGGGATTACTACCAAAACATCGAGCGGGCTTGTGGAATGCTCCCGAGGCTCATACCGGGAAGGTAAATCGAATCGTCGCTACCCGAGTAGTACTAGTTAATGATGCCATCCATCCAGGCTGGGCCATTCTAGAGAAATCTTTGAATGTGTGTGCCGGCCTTTCATTCTGAAACACCGATTCATCGCCGTGTGGGTGAGTGGCTGATGTGAGAACTACTACCTTACTTACAACGCCTTGATGACCGGGGTAAGCGACTTTTAATGTATACCTTCATGAGAGAGAGATCGTAACGGAGAGTGAAACCATCTGTTGAGTTTTGTAACTTCAATTCAATGCTTATTCTAAAACTTAATTTCTGTTTGATTAATTTTCAAAAATCCTTTATTTTACCTCTCAGAGTGCTCGTCCCGTAATGTGGCCATACCTATGTTTGATATCTGTATGATCTGTTGTTTGCCACTTAGTATTGCATTATGTGGAAGTATAGAGGCTTTAAAGCCAGTGGCGTTCTGTTAAAATCTGCGCATGTGTCCAGTGGTGAGCTGAAAGATTCAGCTGTTGTATCTGATATACAAATTGAATTTAACTTCTTAAATAAATGAAAATTCATTTTAACTTCAAAATTCTGTGTATTTATTTGTGTATTGTAATTCCTTTTGATTTTGGTGAAGAAGAAAGTTTTTAAAGGTAAGGTTTAGATTTTGAATGTTTTCAGGTTATTTAGGTTCTTCTGGGCTGTAGGTCATCGCGGAGATTTACTTCTCCCGACAGGAGTGTGTGGACCTGTGTGGGTTATTTTTGCGGCATTTTTCGATCATGGTTTTTGTAGTGGTGCTGGTGCTGGTGTGGCTAAATTCTAAATTAAGAGGTCACGTTTCGTTTCATTATAAACCCCGCCATTACAGAATCATTCCTTTTCTCTCCGCGCTTCAAACATCCGCCCGTCCAAAAAAATGCACCCTCATACGTTTCCTACTGTAAAATATTACGGAAGCATTATTTTCACCCACCACTTGAGGTTTCAAATCTGGTCCTTGACGTGATCTGGTGGCAAAATATTGTCCATAGTAAACACATTTCGTGATGGGGGAGCAAAGTGCTCGATTTTATTTCCAGTTAGATCCGCCTCTCCGGTTTTTGTCCGAAAATGCTCCTGTGGCTGTTACGGGGGAGTTGAAAATTTGACTTCCCGCTTTTAAGGTAATTACAAGCAGGGGAGACGGGGGTCCCAAGGAAAGCCATATTGCATTTCCAATCAAAACAGCGGTAAAAATAAAATATAACTCCAATGCATTATTTTGTTATATTACTTTTGCTGCGCGGCATCAAATTTGGCTTTCCCTATATACATAATGTATAAGGAAAGTACTGTGATGGGGTTGAAAATTCGAATTCGAATTTTCGACGGGAGAGCACATTTCAAGCATCTCTGATCACGAATCAAACAATTTTGAGGTGATGTCTGTGTGTGTGTGTGTGTGTCAGTGAGTCTGTGGATACGATATCTCACGAACAAATGGAACGATTCGAATGAAATTTGGTACATAAATTCCAATCCGCGAATACTGGAAGCTTATTGTTTTTAAACGTAATAGAATGTTCGAACCCCCCTAAATTTCGAGTGAAATTTTGAAAAAAATCATCAAAAAATCAAAATCTAATAAAATTACGCAAATAGACATGTCTTATGTAATTTTTCCTTAAAAAACGATTGGCATAAACTTTAGAATGCTAGCATGAACCGTTCTCGAGATATTGCACATTTTTAAGACAAATTTATCAAAAAATCCCATAAATTAAAAAAAATATATTAACTGTTGAGAAATATGTTCACTTTTCATATGTAATATCATGCGATAAATTTGGTGACATCATTCTCGTGGATCTAGCTCATTCCAGGCTCAATCAGTGTCTTCAGGCTAAATCAGTGTCTTTATGTTAAATCAGTGTCTTTATGTTAAATCAGTGTCTTCAGGTGAATCAGTGGTTTTAGATGAATCAGTGTCTCCAAGTGAAATGTTCTACTGGTATTTACGCGTCGATTTATATATAAAGTCATATAGGTTTGAATGTAAATTAAGTGGGAAAACAACAAAGACCATAAAGTAAAAGTTACATTATGAGTAAAAAAACAGTTTTTAATGCCCTCCCCTACGCAACAGTGGTGCGCGGAAAAGCAGAAAATAAGCTTTAATCACACACAAAATTGAACAAAATTCAAGATGTAGGCAGATTTAATTCAAAACAATACTATATAGTTCTTATGATTATCTAAAATTGATATTATTCAAAATTGTCGACCTCATTTTTCTTCGACAAATTTGGACAATGATAAGATTGATATAGTTCTATTACATTCCTTATATACATAGTATAACGTATAAGGAATGTATTGTGAAGGGGTCGAAAATTCGAATTCTAGTTTTCGACGGGAGAGCACGTTTCAAGCAACCCTGATCACGAATCGAACATTTTTGAGGTGATGTCTGTGTGTGTGTGTGAAAGTATGTGTGTGTGTCAGTGAGACTGTGGAGATGATATCTTACGAGCGTATGAAGCGATTCGAATGAAATTTGGTTCAAAATTTACAATCCGTGAATACTGGAGGTCTATTGTTTTTAAACTCAATCGAAAGTTCAGAACCCCCCCCCCCCCCCTAAATTTTCGAGTGAAATTTTAAAAAATTCATCAAAAAATCAAAACACTTAAGTTACGCAAATAGACATTTCTTATATAATTTTTCCTTAGAAAATGATTGACATAAACTTTAAAACGCTAGCATGAACCGTTCTCGAGATATTGCACATTTTTTAAATAAATATATCAAAAAATCCCATAAATTAAAAAAAATATGAACTGTTGAGAAACATGTTCACTTTTCATATGTAATATCATGCGATAAATTTGGTGACATCATTCTCGTGGATCTAGTTCGGTACATTCATGAGAAAACATACTTTGAGTAATACTTTTGTATTTGAACGCCAATAGTCATTTATCTGCTATAACTCATATCTCCGTCCATAACGCTTGGCGAGATTTTGGCGGAATATTGCCAACTTGGCGACTTTTAAATGTTGCCAAATTAATGAAAATCTCGCCAAATGGATAAAAGTGACGCTGAATCAGTGAAATTGATTTAGCGTCACTTGATAATTGAATGAAATTGATTTAGCTCACTTGATAATTGAAATTCAATATCTTGGAAAGAATATAAGTATCTATTATAAGAATAATCTATTTTTTTTTACTGTAAAAGTAGTACATTCATTGTGATTATATAAGGAAATTCATGTGCTGCCCACATCAGATTTTTTTTAATTGAATCTGTCTACATCCTCAACTTTGTTTAATTTCGTGTGTGATTTAAATTTATTTTTTACTTTTTTGTGGGCTAGTGTTGTACAGGGGAGGACATTGAAAAAATAGGTTTCTTTTTCATAATTTATTACTTGATTTTCATTTTTGATTAAGACCACTACTTTCGAAGCTTTAAAACAGTTGCAACTTTTATTCCAGTTTACCTGTCTTTGACAGGTTTAAATACCAGTCTTATACATTTAGCGTATATCATGGTACTGAGAAAATAGATGCGGTATCCTTAGAACATGAAAATTATTGTAAATATTTGAACTTGCTAAAATAATACTTAAATACCACGGAACCAAATGCAATAAATAGAAGCAATTATTTAACTTCCCATTTCATGTTTGCCCAGTGCAATTTGCTTGTTTTTATCATTCCCTCTTTCATCAAAAATGGATTAAATGAATATTTGCGCCAGTGATTTTAATTAAGTCTGCAGCAGCCCATGCAGCTCAACCATCAAATTTAATAAACGAAATAAAAACTGGAATAACTTAAACGTATTCATGATTCTCCTTTCTAAAAAAAATAACATCTCTATATTACTTGCTGGCAGGCGGCCACTGTTTCTAAAAGAGCTGCTTACAAAATCGATTAATAATTGCTTTTAACCTGAGGGACTGCGAATGAGAGTTGCCAACTGCAAATGTAAAATTAATATATATTTTTGTGACTTCATTTTTCAACAATCCCCCTTCCTTTTAAGCTTTTATAGATCAACAATTTCCTCGGATATTTGTGACTCAATATTGGATAGAAGCCAGCGACAATATTTATCAAAGGATGGATTTTCAGGAAGCACTTACGTAACTTTTAAATTATATACAAAAATGTATTCTAAAGACGAGCGGAAACTCCATCTCATCTTTTAAGAGAGAGGTCAGTAAGTAGCCTGTCACATGCAGCCTATGAGTAACTTTAATATGGTTATATGCTTTCATTTTAATGATTTTTGGTTTTGCATCAATTTTGTATTTACATACTAAATGCAGAATGCGTAAGCTCTTATTCATAAAACAAATTAAAATTATATCTGCGACTCATTTTGTCATTCTGAATTTGGAATTGCTGATTTTTTGCACAAATGGAAGTGATACAAAGTATCGTCAAGCAATTACTTCCAGTATTTTTACTTTCCCTGCAATACATGGTAATGTATAGGGAAAGCATTGGAATCGTACCGAAAATCGCAACTCGAGCTTTCGACGGATCTACGCGTTTCGAGACCCCAAGAATACGAAAACTATTTGTAGCGTGACGTCTGTGTGTATGTCTGTGTATCTGTGTGTCTGTCTGTGTGTCTGTCTGTGTATCTGTCTGTGTAGATTTTGTATCCACTCTAACTAAAAATCTAATTGACCGAATTTCATAAAATTTGGCAGTAAGTAACTTGTGGGCGAATCTGGTGCTGATTATTTTTGGGTATGATTCGGGATAAAAAAACCCGCCTATTTCTCCGAAATGGCCTGCAAAAGCCTGTATCCACTGTAGCTGAAAAACTAATGGACCGAATTTTACAAAATTCAGCAGATAAATTCCTTGTGGGTTACCCTGGTGCTGATTAGATTTTAGTACTATTCGAAAAAAGAAAAATAACCTGCCTTTTTTTGCAAAATGGCCCGCAAAAATCGTAGAAATCTAAAATAAAAAACTACGTATGCTCAAATATATCCATAAAATGCTTGTTTTATACGTAATTTTTAACGATAAAAAGAATAAGATCAACCCCATTACACTTGAACCAGCCGTTCCCGAGATATTTTAGTTTTTTCGTATTTTCTCTACATCATCTTTGAAAATAAGTCCAGTTACCAAATGAGAACAAAAATTGAATTAAAAGTGAGTTAAATTTAATTAAAATAAAGAGAACGTGGATATAAGTCTGCAGGGAAAGTCATGTGCTGCCCACATCAGATTTTTATTGTTATTTCTGCTTGTGAATGTTGTGTGTTTATTTCTTAATTTTTGTATAAGTCACAAATTGTTAGTCCCACTAACAAGCGACACTCTTATCGATGAGTAGAGAATTAGTAGAGCATTAAATTTAATTTTGACTTGAAACAATATTTGGTGAGAAACTGAGATTAATCCTGGACATCCTGGTTGACGTTCAGGTATGTTTTCAACTGCACGACTAGAGCTATACAAGGTAGGATCAAAAAGTTGGGAGACTGTGCTGATATTTCCAACCTTGATTAGAGAAGCGAGGCGAAATAATATACCTTGGTGTAAAGGCACATGTGACGCGAGATGTGAAGAGGAAGAAGCAGGTGTTTGTCCAGACAATGCGTATCGGTGATCTGCCGTCGTTCGTGTTCGCCGAAAATGAAAATGGCGATTAAAGAACAACGTGCGAATATTAAATTCTGTTAACGTTTGGAGCAGGTACAATGCTTCTGTCGGCGATTTCCCCAAACGTTGGCAGAATTTTGTATTCGCACGTTGTTCTTCAAACGCTATTTCCATTTCGACGAACGCGAACGACTGCAGTTCACTGATACGCATTGTCTGGAAAAACCCTGCACTGCGGATCTGCTTTTTCCTTTTCATATCTCGTGTCACATGTGCCTTTACGCCACGGTAAGTAGTTCCCCTCTCCTCCAATCAGGGTTGGAGATATCAGCACAGTCTCCGAACTTTTTGATCCTACCTTGTATAAGGAATCGACGTGGCTGAAAGAAATTTAGGAGTCGTAACCCCCCACCCCCACCCCACGCACACACACACTATTAGCTGAACAAATATACTGTATTCCGATTCTTTTACATTGGTTCAATGATATATATATAAGTGAAACCTACCTAGTCTAGGTTCGTAGCAACTAGCCTAAGTCCGTAGTTACAAAGTGAGTCATATTAACAAAGTTTTTGACTAGTTGTTGTCCCAAGGTTTATTGTTACAAAGGATTTTGTTGATCAGACAATATGTCTGCTGAAATTTGGTTTATAAAATGTGTTCTTATGACCAATTGAGTAACGTGATATGTAAGAGAACTTTACCAAGCGTAAAAACATTTTTCCTTTTGCTGCTGTTATCTGGCAAGAAAAACATTTTCTGTAAACCATATTTCTGCAAACCACTGTGATGATCAAGAAATCCAATAATACACTCAGCTGGCATCAAATTCATTGCATATTTAGTCTGAACTATACAATGATGTAAAGTCAGATTCGTAGTCCCTAAATAAGTCATAGTCACAGGGTTTACTGACCAGTCATATTCACAAGATTGATTTAGCAATCACAGTCACAGAGTTTACTGAACAATAGTAGTTGTAATGTTTACTGATTAACCAGACATAATATTCACCCGTATAACCAACTTTATAGTTCATTACAGAGATTTGTAGGAATGAACGATGATTAACAGTTAATAACCTACAGTGCGCGAAAAAAGTATAAGGACAAGTGAAAACTCGCCTAATCTGGAAATCTTTTAGATGGAAATGTATGCAAATTTCTTAAGTAAAAATATTGATAAAATTAAGTTCTTTTTCATGTAAATTAGTTAAATTTTCCAAAAATAAATATGTATAAATTTACTTTATAAATTTTAAACCCATTGGATCTTGGAAAAAAGTAAAGGGACAATTGTTTTTTCATCTAAAATTATAGTAAAATTTGCATACTTGAAGCAGAAAATGACCATTTTAAATATAAAGACTAGGTTTCTAAACAAAATTCACATTTGCCTCATTTTTTAAAGATTTTTGTGCAATGCCAAAAGGAACTCATCTGTTTGACCTTATCTGACCTTAAAAAAGGGAAAATTCTTACTTTTAACGAATGTGGATTGAGTGAGCATGGAATTTCGAAAATAATTAAAAGATCTAAAACTGTAGTTTATAATTTTCTAAAAGAACCTGGAATGTATGGAATGAAAAAACGAACTGGAGAACCAGGAATTCTAACGCATCAACAGAAAAGAAAGGTTGTAAGAAGAGCTTGCGAGAAAAAGAAACTGCAAATGAAGTTAGAAGAAATTTGGACTTACCATGTTCCACACGAGCAGTTCAAAATGTTTTGAATAAACATCTGAATATTTGGTATGGAAAGTTAATGTCACGTCCGCCTCTTAAGAAGGAACATAAGGAACGAAGACATGGATTTTCAAAAAAATACATTTCTCTCGGTCCAAAATGGATTGATGTAATCTTTTTCGGACGAAAAGAAGTTCAATCTTGAAGGGCTAGATGGTTTTCACTATTTTTGGTATAATCTGCGTAAAACCAAAGAAGTTTTTTCCAAACGTCAATACTGTGGGGGCACAGTAATGATTTGGGGCGCTTTTGCAGCAAACGGAACCACGCCTATAGTCTTTATCAACTTCAAAATGAACTCTGACAAATATGTTAATATGTTGGGCGAACATTTGTTACCTGCGACCCCACTTATTACTTCAGGGGACTATATTTTCCAACAGGATAACGATTCCATACACGTTTCTAAGAGTGCAAAACTCTGGTTTGAAGCTAATTCAGTAAATTTACTTGATTGGCCGGCGATGAGTCCCGATCTCAATCCAATAGAAAATTTATGGAGCTTTTACCGAGAAGTTTATAAAAATGACACACAATATCAGTGTAAACAGGATCTTGCGTTAGCCATCAAACAAGCTTGGAATTACATTTCCATAGACACTTTAAAAGAACTTTCAGCAACGATGACCTCTCAGCTTATTCAAGCAATTGAAAAAAAAAGTTGTTTTCTTGATTATTAAGAGAAATGTTAAGTAATTTAGAACATGTCCATATACTTTTTTCTATGCTTTCTTTAGTGATAATCTTTATAAGGTCAACTTTTGTAAGGTTCATATTTATTGTTTTATATGTTGGAAATGTTATTGTATAATTTCATATTAGAGGTCAGAAATATCAAAAATTCATTTTGATAAAGTCAAAATAAAGAATATTTTCATTCAATTGTATGTTGTCCTTATACTTTTTTCGCGCACTGTATATTAAGAGCAAATTTGATGCTCTAATTCTGGTTGTTCTAATAAGAGCCTGATTCTAAGCTACAGTTATGTTTAAAGACACAATTTTGATTCGAACTCTTAAGATATAGAAGCAATATCCCAATAACTGAGTGATTGGGCAAGCCCAAGTACCTCAAATTTTTTACAATGATTTAAGTGAAAATTTTCTGATCTTAACTCATAATTGACATATTGAGATATTGATACTTACTGTTTTAGAAAATTTACTTGGCTGGAATATTAATTTGCTCACGCTAAATTATCGCCAAATCCGTATGGAGCAATTTCCTAGTTACAAAAATAGTTATTTACAGCAAGTTGTGTAACGAAACTGATGATAGATAAAAACAGAGCAATCACTGAAAGAATAAAAATGTTTTTAACTCTTCACCTTAAAAAGTAACTTCATGGTGCTGGCAGATTGCCACTGTTTTTAAAAGCGCTGCTTATGAAATCTAATAATTGCTTTTTAACCCGAGGGCTTGCAAAAGAGACTTTTCAACTGCAAAATATAAAATTTTATATATTGGTACTGTGTTTATCAGCAATCCCGCTCTTCTAAGCTTTAATGGATAATCAATTTTCATGGATATTTATGATCTAATGTTGGAGAAAAGTCATCAATATCTGAGACTATTTGTTCTGCAGTACCAGTAATGTTTTTAAACTGTATGCAGCATGTTCAACAAAGTGTGGTATATTTATTTACCTTTGGGGATGACGAAAGAATGAAAGTAATATGTTGCCGAATTTAACTTTTTATATTTCCCGACGAAAGAAAAGAAAAGAAAAGAAAAATTATTTAAAATAAGAAAATATGACGTCATCCCACAGTGATGTAGAAAATTGTATAATTCTATGCAAAAGTAAGCTGTACAGATATGAAGCAGATTTAAATGAGACAACGTCAGTATATTAGTGTTTGTAAACGTCAATGCACAACGTTTGCAAACATCAATCTAAAAGGCTGATTTTAATAGATTTTAATTTATAGAGGTAAATTTTTAGTTTACTTCTGCACATTAGTAGCTAATAGAGGCGTACACTGCTAATCTATTCATCTTTTAAATGTATATTACGCAGTGGTAATTTCCTGAACACTAAAGTGCCTCTGCTCATCAAATGCAAATTTTTTTATTTATATGGTGTTGCATTTACTCTAGAAAACAACATGCAGTTATTACGATAACGGTAATGTTTCGGTTGCTTGAATTTGGCGACTAATTTGGTGAAAGAATACCAACTTTTTGGGTTTTGGAAAGTTTTTGACACTTTACAACATAGTTGAAAGTGTTTATGACTTTGTTCATTCATTCATTCTGTCTGTCCGTTAGCATGATAACTGCCGTAAAAATGGCTTTATCAAAATGAAATTTTAGTATGTTTTTCAGACGGTCTGTGGGACCTATGGGAAAATAAATGAATAATATCATCCAATAGTTTTTATTGAACCCGGATTGAAAAATGAAATACATTGAATCCTATTGAACCTAATGTTTCAAACATTTTTAAGCGAATTTAAAATTTACAAATTGCTTCGAAAATTTTAGGAAATATTTAAATTATCCCATAAAATATATAAAAAAAAATTCAGTAAAATATGTTAGGTAGTTTTTTAAATAAAAATTATTTAATATAGGGAGAAAAACAAATTCAATTAAATTCTGACTCTCATTATATCATCCAGAAAGTAAAAAGAGATATATTATATAATAAATATCTTTCCAAGAGTTTAATTATTTTATATATGAGAAAGGTTTCGCATTTACAAAAAAATATGGTAGATAACAATTTTTCAAATTTTTAAATAAAATAAATTATTATAGTATTGTGATGAATTAAACGATTGGAAAAATGATTATGAATGAAATGCTGCTTTTATATAGAATCGATTTATTTTTCGATGACGTCATTTGAATAAAGTTCATTTGTTTTCGATGAAGTTTTCAAATATAATAAATTATTGTAGTGTTATGATAATTTAAAGAGTATTACTGAGGAATGTATTACATTTTAAAGATGTTTAAACCAGGCAATTTATATTTCAATGCCGTCATTTGAATGAAGTTCATTTTTTCGATGAAGTTTTCAAATATAATAAATTAATGTAGTATTGTGATAATTTTAAAAATATTACCGATGAATATATCGCATTTGAGAGATGTTTGTATAAAATTGCATTGAAGTTGGAAAGTGTTTCATAGCCAATGCTTTATGCATGATTGATCTTTCTTGTTTAATTTTAACCGGAAGTCAATATATCGTCAAATATCTCTGTTCATCTAGAAATTTCCATATAAGGCACATAAAGATGTTGATTCAGCACTCAAATTGTGTTATGTGAATGCTACTGAATTGAAATCTGATTGACCGACATATTTAACACTCACATATTTAACGTGTCCGCAGAACCAGGAGTAGAACTCT